>OZ026835.1:41989807-42110565 GCA_964023205.1 Lutraria lutraria
GATGTGATATTATGTGATAATATCCAGGTTATGTGATGTGATATGGTGTGATAACAACCAACTTATATGATGTGATATAGTGTGACCAACTTATGCGATGTGATATAGTGTGACCAACTTATGCGATGTGATATAGTGTGATAACAACCAGCTTGTAAAGGTGATGTGATATGGTGTGATAACAACCAACATAAAGTGATGTGATATAGTGTGACCAACTTATGCGATGTGATATAGTGTGATAACAACCAGCTTGTAAAGGTGATGTGATATGGTGTGATAACAACCAACATAAAGTGATGTGATATAGTGTGACCAACTTATGTGATGTGATATAGTGTGATAACAACCACAGCTTGTAAAGGTGATGTGATATGGTGTGATAACAACCACATAAAGTGATGTGATATAGTGTGACCAACTTATGCGATGTGATATAGTGTGATAACAACCAGCTTGTAAAGGTGATGTGATATGGTGTGATAACAACCAACATAAAGTGATGTGATATAGTGTGACCAACTTATACAATGTAATATAGTGTGATAACAACCACATTATCTGAAGTTTTATGATGTGACATAATCCTGTTTATTTAATGTGATATATTGCATATTGAAAAAAAACTACTTATTTGAAAATATTTCTTAAGTTGACAACAGTTACTGGCTTATCATGAGCATGCCATCTCTTCATCATTATGATTAGTTCAGAAAATATTGTACAATTCTAATAATTATACTTTTATAAACAATTGTTTCTTTCATTTGAGTTTTAAGTAATTGAAATTGTTACTTAAATTAATTGTGAACAAGGCATTACTAATTTTGGCTATATTTATTTTTCATCAGTGACTTATACATTCTTTGTCCTTTGTAATTAAGTTATTTCTTTGCCAAAATAGACACTTTATTCTATTGTGGTATAAAGTTTTATTATTTAGTGAAACAATGCTGGTTTATTAACCTTAAGGTGAAATACCTATCTCCATTGTTTCACATAGATCAAAATTACAGATTCCTTAAAATCATTAGAGAGAGGGGCCTGGTTTGATAACATTCTATCCTTATAGCCATTTCATTATAATAATCTGCGGCAAATGTAATTCAAGCTTTTGTATTGTTAGAATAAACAGATTACTGTTTTGTTTTGTCAGTGACTGTTTCAACTTTTGTCTCTCTCTACAGAAATCCCCTACAGCGTAAAATTTATATCGCTATTGATATCGTATGGTTCAATTCGAATTTGAAAACAATACGAACACATCTTTCCGTGATAGCTGTCGTATTGGAAGAGAAAGATAAAAGATAAACAATTGAATTGCGGGCACTTACTCAAATCGTTGAATCTATAGCTTGATCAATTTAATTGTAAGACTACGGTTTCAGTCAAAAAAATGATTTGAATACAATGGAATGACTATTTCATAACGGTAGTTTAGTTTCATCTTGTCTTGGCATGATTAGCACTCGTTTATTTCTTTCAGACAGAGAAAAAATTGCAAATTGCATCTAGTAAGAATCGAGATAGCATTAGGATATTTTCTGATCAAAATTTTGCTTCAAAATTATTCTTGAAAAACTTTTACTTTTGTCACAAATTTATTTTGTGACTTTCTTTTCTGATCTGTCTCCATAAATCTGTAAAAATTCGGACTAAAAGTAGAAACCCAGGGATGGCTGGGTCGGAGGAGGGTGAATCGGTCGACAGTTACGATAATGAGGCTTGGTTATATCAGGATGAACCGCAATGTGAGTGTATGGATGCTCAAAACTAACAATCTTCGTGTGCTGTGTCAACATTTTTTTGCTAACAATTTTTAAATATTTTTATTATTTATTGAATAAACAAAACAATTGTATTTACTTTAGTTTTACTAATATTTTTAATGTTTTTCTATCATTTAGAAATAATTTACTGAAAATGCCATATTTTTAAGATTGTGAATTAAGAATTAAATGCAGTTTTTTTATTTGATAATCAACCAGTAATGGTTTTATGTTATGAATAATTAACCTCAATAAATGGATGTCATTAGAATTATTCAGGCCAATAATTAAATAATTGTTGCTTAATTGGTTTATTGTCCAATCAATGGACCTTTAAGAAGTTGTGACTTTACCCCACCTCCTAAATTGTCAATGTTGAATCACACCTTGTCGCAATCTTGACCAGGTTGTAGTTGTAAAAATTATCTCAATATTTTTCTAAAAAAAAAAGAAAAAAAAAGTAGTATCCATATTATTAATTGAAGATAATTTGTTGATAGATGTTAAATTTATTTTTATGTGCCAGTAGGTGGTAAAGTTTGTCTTGTTAACATTTACTTACACTTAAGTGCTAATTAGAAATAGTATTTTATTCTTGTATTTACATCCATTCTTTTGATATGTTTTATTCTTATTTTTTTTTTCTGATATGAACATTTTTTTGTTATTTAGAAATTAAACTCAAAATATACAGTTATTATCATATGCAATTTTTTTTTGTAAACAGATAATATTACTTCATAAAGTTTATCTCTATACTTCAGTAAATTTATTTTCACTGTGATTTTTCACTTTATTGCATATTATTCAAATTTATAGGCAAATTTTGCATTTTTAGCATGAATTTGTTAAAAAAATTGTTACTGTTGTATGTATGTTGTCTGTAACTTGATTGACCAAATGACATTATAATGACAACTATTTTCACTACTTGTCAAAATTTAATGAAATTCTAGTGCATACTCATATATAAAATTTAGCAAGAAATTTGAAAAGACGTAAAATACACAATTGTCATACACAATGACGTCAATGAAATTTGCTTTCTTGTTTTTAGACTTTAATAGAATTTGCAACCCTGGAATCAATTATAAAAATACCTCATTATCAAGTCTCAAGAATCAGAGGTTTTTGTTAAGTTTTAGACAAGACTTGATAAACCACTACAACATGTAACTATTACCTCGTTTCTAATCCAACCAAATCTTGTCGTTTACATGAAGTGATAAAATTCCTGCAGGTTTTATGCAATTCTAGATTCAATTTAAAAATGCCAGCAATAGATACACCACTAGATGCCACGGCTTTGACATATCCTGCTGTGAACTCATTTTCAATTACCGTTATTTCCTCGCATTGCAAATTAATGTTATTTATTAGACTTCGCTTAATTGGTTTAAGAAATAAACCTATATAAATGGTGATATCAGATAATGTTTAACAAAAGAAAGCAACTGAAATTTATGTTGTTTAGAAACTGTATCAGTGTAACTAAGTGTTTGGTTTAGCATATTGAAATCAAATTGTGCAACAAATGCCAAAAAAAGCCGTACTGGCAATGAAAAATCTTATCGTACCAGATGGACATTGTACTGTGTTAACGACAGTCATTGTTCTTTGCAAAATTGTAATATTTTTGTCTTTTACACATCCGCCATTGGTAATTTATGACATTGTCGTGAAATTTAAACCTTGCCAGTATTCGTATCAGATATCTGCTATTTGTGTGGTTAAAATTAAATAATTCTAACCTCTTTTTCACTCTTTTAAAACATGTGAAAACAAGATAATTTTCACACATCTGAACATGATTTTATGAATAAACGCATACAACAATCAGGCGCGTAGCCCGCGATATGTACTTACGCATGTGCGTAACATCAATTTGAAAAGAGAAAACATACATATGGCCCAAAATGGCATCTAAGTCAAAAGCTAAAGGGGAATTTGACCTTCGAAGCAGCAGGAGGGGTTAAACCCCCACATCCTTCCCCTTGTGTGAGTAACATTCATTCAAAGCTGGCTATGCCCCTGAACACATTGTGCATGACATCCTTTATGGATGATAGTAACTTCTTGATTATTTATACATAAATCACTGTTGAGTAAATATATTTATTGTCTCGAGTAAAATTTCCAAAAGGAGCTTGTATGTACTTTCTTTGTACTGTTAAATCTTTGAACAATGACCATCCTTGGGAAAGATAAAATGTGGCCTTTATTGATAGATGGCCTTTCTTTTGTTCTTAAAAGTCAATATGATGGTTTTTAAAAGAATGGCATTTATTCACAGGATAGTCTTTATTCGGAGGTGGCCGCTTACACAGGTTTGACTGTATTTTGTACCTAAGGAAAAGCGGAGAGAGTGGTAGCTGTACCAAGGCTAGTTTCAAAGCCAAGACCTGTAAAAAAATGCCATATTAGTTAAAACTTACTACATTTGAAATCTCCCTTCCCCCTTTCTCTCTCTGTCTTATAGTTCTATTCAAACCACTTAAATTACAGTTATTTTACACTCAACAAAATGACAGGCAAAGTCAGTGTTAGACATACTTTCTATGGATGACTTTGAGTCAGTATGTGTCAAAATATGCAACCCTAGGATGTTTGATTACAAAATATGTAACTTTTCGTATGAAATTTCGGAACTTTTCTTATTTTTGTTTTTCATTTCTAATTAACTTTACAAGAGTCTGATATGAATAAATAATTGGATTGACTTTAGTACATTTTCTTAATATTAATTAAAATGTCACAGGAAAACTATGTCTAATTCTCGTCTTTTAATTAATATTCTTTTTATAATATTATTCTGGCATGTTTATTGAACGCACTTAGTGTTTTGTAACGTTCACACTTTTTTTACCATCGTCTTGTATTTATAAATATGATCATAGACGGATGCATACATTAGCATTCATTGACAAAATCTTATCGAAAGTTTGTCTTTTTTTACTTTCCTGAAATATTCATAGTTTGATTATATCTGCGTATCTTATTACCTAATTACAGAATCTAAAGTTACAAGATGTCAGTCTGCTTATTTAAAAACTCAAGATTCAGAAACTGACGAAAAGCAAGAAGATTTTGAGACACAATGTGATATGATCTAAAATAAATAGCACATTTCTAGTATGTTTTTGAAAGATTTAACTCTTCAATCAAAAATTGTTTAATGTTAAAAGAATTTGTATGTTATTCCAGAATGCTTGTTTAAAAAGCAACTGATCAGTGATTATTAATAATCCTCTGTAGAATGATTATTCATAGTTCATGAACTATTCATGAAGTATGCAAGAAAATTATGTTCAAGAGAAATGAATATTTTCATGAATTTCTTTAGAAGGGTAATGATGTTAAAAATGGTAGTTTGTTTAAACACAAAAATTCCCTAAACTGATGGTTATCTTACAAACTCACAATAATGTCTACCAGTACCAGTGCCTAATGCCCCCTAAACCCCTAATCTTAGTGCCTATGGTCAATCTCTTAGTCCAAATGTGAGGCTGATCAACTTGACTTGTCACCCTTTTCAAACTTTTACTAAAATTTCATGAACTATTCATGAACCATTCATGAAGTATGCAAGAATAGTTCAAGAAAAAATAATGTTTTCATGAATTCCATTAAAAGATTTAGCCAATGCATCTGATGAAAGTCAGGTCACAAAAAATGGCTAATCTAAAAATATTGTCATGCAGTTGCCTTTAATTTTACATACTTGTATCAAATTTAATACAATGTCATATCAAGTCTGCCAATAGAAGAATTTAATGATTAAATTAATAATTTTAGACTAATAAGAATGAGAAAACCTTTGTATAAATGTCACCAAAGGAAACACAGTAGGCCTTTATTCTGAGGTTTATTCAGTAAATAAATGAGTGTTGGGTGTGGCCTTTATTCTGAGGTTTATTTAGTAAATAAATGAGTGTTGGGTGTGGCCTTTATTCTGAGGTTTATTTAGTAAATAAATGAGTGTTGGGTGTGGCCTTTATTCTGAGGTTTATTTAGTAAATAAATGAGTGTTGGGTGTGGCCTTTATTCTGAGGTTTATTCAGTAAATAAATGAGTGTTGGGTGTGGCCTTTATTCTGAGGTTTATTCAGTAAATAAATGAGTGTTGAGTGTGGCCTTTATTCTGAGGTTTATTTAGTAAATAAATAAGTGTTGGGTGTGGCCTTTATTCTGAGGTTTATTTAGTAAATAAATGAGTGTTGGGTGTGGCCTTTATTCTGAGGTTTATTCAGTAAATAAATGAGTGTTGGGTGTGGCCTTTATTCTGAGGTTTATTTAGTAAATAAATGGGTGTTGAGTGTGACCTTTATTCTGAAGTTTATTTAGTAAATAAATGAGTGTTGGGTGTGGCCTTTATTCTGAGGTTTATTCAGTAAATAAATGAGTGTTGGGTGTGGCCTTTATTCTGAGGTTTATTTAGTAAATAAATGAGTGTTGAGTGTGGCCTTTATTCTGAGGTTTATTCAGTAAATAAATGAGTGTTGGGTGTGGCCTTTATTCTGAGGTTTATTCAGTAAATAAATGGGTGTTGGGTGTGACCTTTATTCTGAGGTTTATTCAGTAAATAAATGGGTGTTGGGTGTGACCTTTATTCTGAGGTTTATTTAGTAAATAAATGAGTGTTGAGTGTGGCCTTTATTCTGAGGTTTATTCAGTAAATAAATGAGTGTTGGGTGTGGCCTTTATTCTGAGGTTTATTCAGTAAATAAATGAGTGTTGGGTGTGGCCTTTATTCTGAGGTTTATTCAGTAAATAAATGAGTGTTGGGTGTGGCCTTTATTCTGAGGTTTATTTAGTAAATAAATGAGTGTTGGGTGTGACCTTTATTCTGAGGTTTATTTAGTAAATAAATGAGTGTTGGGTGTGGCCTTTATTCTGAGGTTTATTCAGTAAATAAATGAGTGTTGGGTGTGGCCTTTATTCTGAGGTTTATTTAGTAAATAAATGAGTGTTGGGTGTGGCCTTTATTCTGAGGTTTATTTAGTAAATAAATGAGTGTTGGGTGTGGCCTTTATTCTGAGGTTTATTTAGTAAATAAATGAGTGTTGGGTGTGGCCTTTATTCTGAGGTTTATTCAGTAAATAAATGAGTGTTGGGTGTGGCCTTTATTCTGAGGTTTATTTAGTAAATAAATGAGTGTTGGGTGTGGCCTTTATTCTGAGGTTTATTCAGTAAATAAATGAGTGTTGGGTGTGGCCTTTATTCTGAGGTTTATACAGTAAATAAATGAGTGTTGGGTGTGGCCTTTATTCTCAGGTTTATTCAGTAAATAAATGAGTGTTGGGTGTGGCCTTTATTCTGAGGTTTATTTAGTAAATAAATGAGTGTTGGGTGTGGCCTTTATTCTGAGGTTTATTTAGTAAATAAATGAGTGTTGGGTGTGGCCTTTATTCTGAGGTTTATTCAGTAAATAAATGAGTGTTGGGTGTGGCCTTTATTCTGAGGTTTATTTAGTAAATAAATGAGTGTTGGGTGTGGCCTTTATTCTGAGGTTTATTCAGTAAATAAATGAGTGTTGAGTGTGGCCTTTATTCTGAGGTTTATTTAGTAAATAAATGAGTGTTGGGTGTGGCCTTTATTCTGAGGTTTATACAGTAAATAAATGAGTGTTGGGTGTGACCTTTATTCTGAGGTTTATTCAGTAAATAAATGAGTGTTGGGTGTGGCCTTTATTCTGAGGTTTATTCAGTAAATAAATGAGTGTTGAGTGTGGCCTTTATTCTGAGGTTTATTTAGTAAATAAATGAGTGTTGGGTGTGACCTTTATTCTGAGGTTTATTTAGTAAATAAATGAGTGTTGGGTGTGGCCTTTATTCTGAGGTTTATTTAGTAAATAAATGAGTGTTGGGTGTGGCCTTTATTCTGAGGTTTATTTAGTAAATAAATGAGTGTTGGGTGTGGCCTTTATTCTGAGGTTTATTTAGTAAATAAATGAGTGTTGGGTGTGACCTTTATTCTGAGGTTTATTTAGTAAATAAATGAGTGTTGGGTGTGGCCTTTATTCTGAGGTTTATTTAGTAAATAAATGAGTGTTGGGTGTGGCCTTTATTCTGAGGTTTATTTAGTAAATAAATGAGTGTTGGGTGTGACCTTTATTCTGAGGTTTATTCAGTAAATAAATGAGTGTTGGGTTTGGCCTTTATTCTGAGGTTTATTTAGTAAATAAATGAGTGTTGGGTGTGACCTTTATTCTGAGGTTTATTTAGTAAATAAATGAGTGTTGGGTGTGGCCTTTATTCTGAGGTTTATTCAGTAAATAAATGAGTGTTGGGTGTGGCCTTTATTCTGAGGTTTATTTAGTAAATAAATGAGTGTTGGGTGTGGCCTTTATTCTGAGGTTTATTCAGTAAATAAATGAGTGTTGGGTGTGGCCTTTATTCTGAGGTTTATACAGTAAATAAATGAGTGTTGGGTGTGGCCTTTATTCTGAGGTTTATTCAGTAAATAAATGAGTGTTGAGTGTGGCCTTTTTCAATTCCAGAGTGATTTGTATTTTTTACTATATACTATAGTTAGCATTATGTTGATATATGTTAATATATACGGCATGTCTCCAATGATCAAACACAGATATCAGAGATAGTTCAATTATAAGATCATGTCACATTTGAAGAGAGAGTGAGTTAACACTTCGATTTTCATTGCTTCGATATAAATCAACATTCCTTCATCATTGAATGAAGTACAATGTATGTATATTTACGATATTATATCTGTATAATAAATCATTACGAATCATTAGTGTTATCAGATTTATTAATTTTACGCATTTATCCTTTTCAAAGGTATATGAAAACTTGATACCAATCTAGGGTAGGCAATTGTTGGTATTTAACGAGATACAATCGCTACAATCGTTTCAATGTCTGTTTGTAACGTTCAATTCGACGTCTTTTGGATTTTCGCTTTTCATGAAAACTCTTTATAATCACTCAGTAATTACTGTCTATTTTTCAATAGATCAGGGTTGAATTATGATATGAATTGATTATAGTATTGTTCGAAACTACAATACGATGGATGGGATTTGTTTTTTTTCCCTTTTTAATATATATGGACCTTGATATGAATCAAAATTTCTCTATAATGACCGTATTTGTATAATTATAACAAGGCCACAGATTTCATATACTTGTGATTTGTGACATTAAAAGGTGTTCACGAGGTCTTTTTAATAATATAATTACTGGGAACATAATCTAAATTGACAGCCATCGAGTCCGAAGCTTACAAAAAAATGTCACGAAAGAGATTTGATATTGATTAAATGGTTATCTGGGCTAAGATAACACTATCTTTTTAGAATTTGCCTTTCTTTTTCCACTTTTGAACAATAATTTGCCTATAATAAGACTTACTTTGACAAATAACATTTTTGATGGCGTTTTATGAGGAATGATTTATCAGGTCTTCTGATTAGGCTGTCCTTGAAAAATGGTTAGTTTCCAATTATGCGAAAAATCATTAAAAAATTCCCTGACTTAAAATATATTAGCGAATGTGAACTATTTTTCATTCATTTATTTCAGCTTTCTTTTTCAGCACAAGGGTAAAATAAAAGACTTCTTACTAACTTAGATAAACGCTGTTAGGTCTGGGACATGTAATCCAAACCAACAGTTTTTAAGGATGGCCTTAATTTTCTCATCTGTTTCTCATGTATATCAACTTTATTTACTTACATAACCTACCTTCAATGCAATCCTTAAGCTTTGATGTTTTGTACCTTTTGTTTGTTTTATTTGTTTATTTGTTGTTGAAGGTCCTATTCAATAGCTTTAGTAAGTTCAAAGCCACCCCAGAGAAAGAGAGGAAAGATGATACAGGAGCACCAGACATTTATATCCCTACTCTTTTCGAAAAGTTTTTCCTGGTTCTATATCACAGAAACTTGCCTCATTCATTTTCCTGTCATTTTCTAGACACATTACTTGGCTTGGTAGTACGGTTGGGGACCTAAAATATTGAATGGTTGAGCCTAAATATGAACCCATGACTTTTCAATTAGTAGTCCAGCGCATTACCACCCGACCACCAGTTACCCATCTTGTTTTAGAGAATGAATTGAATTCCCTTTTTAGCTCACCTAATTCATCAGGTGAGCTTCTAGGATCGGTGAATGTCCGGCGTCCGTCGTCCGTCCACAATTAGTTTGTTTACACTCTAGCAACCTCAGCTCTTTACGAATCTTGATTAAACTTGCTCACAATGTATATGGATACAATGTCTCGGTTAAGTTCGATTATGAGCAAAATCTGATAATAACTTCTAGAGTTATGGGCCCTTGAATTACAAAATTTACTATATTTGAGTGTGTTTACACTCTAGCGCATTCATTTATTCACCAATCCTAATCATATTTTCAGTAAATGTGTATAACCAAGAGATCTTGGACAAGTTCGATTATGGGCGGAATCGGACCTGAACTTCAAGAGTTATGGGCCCTTGACTTTGAAAATTTGCTATATTTTAGCTTGTTTACACTCTAGCACCTACATTTATTCACCGATCCTAATAATATTTTCAGTAAATGTGTATAACCAAAAGATCTTGGACAAGTTCGATTATGGACGGAATCGGACCCAAACTTCAAGAGTTATGGGCCCGGGATTTTGAAAATTTGCCATATTTTAGCTTGTTTACACACTAGCGCCTTCATTTATACACCGATCCTAATAATATTTTCAGTAAATGAGTATAACCAATAGATCTCGAACAAGTTCGATTATGGGCAGAATCGGACCACATCTTCAACAGTTATGGGCCCTTGACTTAGCAAATTTGCTATATTTTAGCTTGTTTACACTCTAGCGCCTTCATTTATCCACCGATCCTAATCATATTTACAATGAATGTGTATGACCTTATGGTTTTGGACATGTTAAGTTATGGGTGGAATCGGACCACAACTTCAAGAGTTATGGACCCTTGGATTAGAAAATTTGCTACGTTTTAGCTTGTTTAACAGTATTATACCTTCATTGTTGGTTTTGATCTCAAAATCTACGTAAAAATGAGTTTTACGAGATGGAAACTATATTACCTGGTCATTGATTATTGGCCTTGGTTCTCAGGTGATCGATAAAGGGCCAATGTGACCCTCTTGTTTATTTTTGAATACCCTCCTTGTCTAAGGGATTACTAAAGGTTTGTTGCATAATATCTTTGAATTGAAAGGAATTGATCTCATAAATATTTTTCCAAAAATTTGACTTGTTATGTTGGAAATCTTAATTTAAATAGATTTAGATTCAAAACATGATATGTTCTGAAAAATAACCTTTCTGGATTTTACTTAGCAAAGAGCTAAACTTTCCTCTGCAATACATCAGAAATATTTAACCTTCTATAGATTAATACAAGTTTTATTTTTAATTTATAAGCATGTTTACTGAATAATTATTTACATTTATCAATCAGAAGTAGAGAGTATCAATTGCTTTTGATATCATATTTTTTGGAGCCAATATTAGGCCCATATGAGATAGTCCTGTTCAGTGGTGATACATCGATCATCTCTGAAGATAAAAGCTGACGTAACATCCAAGGCCTTATGTTGACTTTCTACTTTATTCCAACTCAGACAACTGAAGGCCATGTTTGTTAGCTAACGGTATTCTTTTAATATACCCGGCAGAGAGGCAACAAGGACTTCTATAATTTTCCATGACATATCACTAAGCATGAAAAATTATACTAACACTTTTCAAAAGCTTCAAATGAACCTATTATCTTTTAACAAAATCTGAATTGAAAGTGTACCCTGAGCTGTATTTAATTATATTATGGTTATTAAAAATCAATTTGTTAAGTTTATGATACAAAAAAGGTTTAATTACAGAATAATCTGTCACTGTTAATCATTACGGGATAACATGAATTATATGTTTTTGATTCCTTAAAAATATTCTTCAATGTCATTAGCCAGTGATATTTCTAGCAATGATTTCACTTCAATTGATTGTTATGTACTTGTTGACATTGCATCTATTAAAATATGATACGGGTGTATACTTCGTCTGTTCTTCACATATCTTTGATTTAGTTCAGTATAAAATGTAAATTTAAAGCTTCAAATAATCAAAGTACTGAAGGTATTCATTAAAACTGAACTTACATAGACCTTTGATTTGGTTCAGCGAAAAACGTAAAAAATAATTTTTTTGAACTTTCATATAAACTTGCACTGCAACATGGAACAGGAACCAGTTTAACATTTGCATAGTGGATGTAGAAAAAACGTACATGTAGTACTTTGGTTCGCATCAAAATTCATGTGCTCTGAGTGTGTGACGGTTATGGACAGCTAAATCATCTGTCAGTTTCCAAAACTTGTGAGCAGAATAGCCCGGTCGGATGGCTTAGTGGTTACAGAGTGTTGATCTACTGATCAAAAGGTTGTAAGTTCAAACCCCGGGTGAGGCTCACACTGTCTGTGACAAATTTGACTGAAGATATTACATCCTATGTTAAATTGTCCTCCACCTCTGAATAATGTGGGGTGGCTTGGAAGTAGCTTGCTGATAGACTGGTGGTTAGTACTTGTTAAAGTATTATTATTATATGGCCTTAATTGGCAGGTGAGGTAATTTTGTTCAAAATAATCAATGATAGGTTTTTATATTAAGGTCTTTTTTCACAAGATGGCCTTTATTCTGAGGTGGGCGCTTACTCAGGTTTGACTTTATTTCAATATACACTAGTGTAAATTCTTAGACATGATGAATTAGAGGATATTAAAATTGAAAGTAATGTAATAAGATAATAAAGTGTGCTGTCAGGTCCGCAAATTTAAAACCAGCTAGAATTTCAGACTAGTTGTGTGTGTTAATGCTTAAATTTTTCTTAATATATTTTTTTTTCACTTGAAAGTGACATTTGACTCCTAATATTAGATACTTTGGCTTCACACTTGTAAATGATTGGCCTTAGTCACAGCTGGCTACACTTTCTATTTCTACATAGACAATCTGATGAATATAAAGCGTATATATTTTGGATGGTAAATTACTGTCTTAGATTACTAGTCTCAAATTCCATCTATATTATCATAAATAGGCAATGTTTTGTCGTAAACCACTCTTTGACATCAGATTTTATTATTAAGATTAGATATTAATCTCATGAGCCCATACCAGCAGCCTTTTGTGGGTAAATAGAAAATGAAAACTGGTTTTGAAAAGTGAATTCAAAAGTGGAAAAACAAGCGAATCAAGCTACATAAAATGATAGTGATATATTAAGTATATACAATGTATATATTTATAAATACGTGAATTATTCCTGTGCTACATTACTGTGTACATATTCTTAAGCATAATATCTTAAATACGCGAATTATATTTTTCAATCATAGTACAATTTCAAGTTTGTTTTTAAAAAAGGAACGCAACAATTGTTTCGGAATTGATATCATTACAGACACTGATTATGTTTTCTACATATTAAAAGGATGTTAGTGTGGTCATAATGAACATGTGAATATATGTAAGGATTTAATTGTGTCAATAATGACTGCAGAAAGTGATATAAAAGATGAAATAGCAAAATCTGGGTGTAATATTGATTGTCTGAAAGGCTGTGATTTTGGCAGTACTTTGATCCCCACTAAATATAAAGGTTTGTTGAGATATCTGCATATTCATGAATGCATGTACATGTATGTTTGAGATTAGAATGGCCGCGGACATAGTCTAGTAGTTAGTATGCTGGACTTGTAACCTGGCCATTCGGGTTCGAATCTTGGTTGCCGGCTCCTTGTGATACTGCTTGTTAGTTTTAAGTTAGAATACAGTCCAGGAAATTTGGTTAGGAGAACTGGCTGCCATATAAAATGATAAACAATGGAACCCACAGAAACAAAACAAAAAATCAAAGATTAAAATTAGATTTTTTTAGATTTGATTACTTACTATTGAATGCTATGTCAATTGTTCCAATGTAAAGATAGTTCTGCTGTTTAAACTATTGTGTTGATTTTTTGAAATGTTACATTGACTTTTAAACCCAGATTAAAAGTTTGCTTTATTCATATCTATTGAAATGTTTAATTAATTTCTACTTGTATTGATAAGTGTTGATTTCTACCAGTAAAATCTAATGTTGTATTAATTTCTAGAAGGAAATATTGTGTTTATTTAGAACTACCAGTTAATGCTGTATCAATTTCTACCAGTAAATAATGTGTCAATATCTACCTGTAAATGTTCTGTCAATTTCTACCAGTAAATATTGTGTCAATTTCTACCTGTAAATGATGTGTCAATTTCTACCAATAAATCTTTTGTCAATTTCTACTGGTAGATATTGTGTCAATTTCTACCAGTAAGTATTGTGTCAATTTCTACCTGTAAATGGTGTGTCAATTTCTTCCAGTAAATGATGTGTCATCTGTAAATGTTGTGTCAATTTCTACCAGTAAATATTGTGTCAATTTCTACCTGTAAAAGTTGTGTCCATTTCTACCTGTAAATGTTGTGTCAATTTCTACCTGTAAATGTTGTGTCAATTTCTACCTATAAATGTTGTGTCAATTTCTACCAGTAAATAATGTGTCAATTTCTACCTGTAAATGTTGAGTCAATTTCTACCAGTACAAATGTAAGTATTGTGTAAATTTCTACCTGTAAATGTTGTGTCTATTTCTACCAGTAAATGATGTGTCAATTTCTATCTGTAAATGTTGTGTCAATTTCTACCAGTAAATATTGTGTCAATTTCTACCTGTAAATATTGTGTCAATTTCTACCTGTGAATGTTGTGTCAATTTCTACCTGTGAATGTTGTGTCAATTTCTACATGTAAATGTTGTGTCAATTTCTATCTGTAAAAGTTGTGTCAATTTCTACCTGTAAAGGTTGTGTCAATTTCTACATGTAAATGTTGTGTCAATTTCTACCTGTAAAATTTGTGTCAATTTCTACCAGTAAATGTTGTGTCAATTTCTACCTGTAAAGGTTGTGTCAATTTCTACATGTAAATGTTGTGTCAATTTCTACCTGTAAATGTTGTGTCAATTTCTACCAGTAAAAGTTGTGTCAATTTCTACCTGTAAATGTTGTGTTAATTTCTACATGTAAAAGTTGTGTCAATTTCTACCTGTAAATGGTGTGTCAATTTCTACATGTAAAAGTTGTGTCAATTTCTACCTGTAAAGGTTGTGTCAATTTCTACCAGTAAATGTTGTGTCAATTTCTACCTTTAAATGTTGAGTCAGTTTCTACCAGTAAATGATGTGTTGATTTCTGCTGCTGAGTTGCTTTCTTCCTACTTATATAGTGTTGTGACAACTGTGATGTAGGTTTTAACAAGATTATTGGTTTTCTTTTATTTTCCCTTTTTTATTATTTTTTTCCTTATTTTGTTTCAAATAATAAAAATATCATCAGACAAACCCTGAGCAAATAGCAGCACTGACAAGGAAACAAAACAGTGCAAACAGCCATGGATTTCATAAACTGAAATAAAATTAGAAATTAAAAAAAAGATCTTTTTCATCTACTGGACAAAAGTATTTATATTGAATGGGCTGTTTTGTGTTTTATTTATTGCATAGAATTTTCTACAAATTTACGGAAGTTGTTGACACTTCAACAATATAATTTGTCGCCATGTAAACAGGGAACATTTAATTCAATTCTGAATTAAAGGAATATCTCTGTTATATATTTTCCTGTAACCAAATCTTTTAAAACATAATAGTATGCATTGAAATTTTGAGCCATTGTATTTCATCGTGTCTAACTGGGTTGTAATCAAAGTGTCAGTCATGGTGTTTCATGCAAAAGGAGAATGGGTGTAAATGTATGCATGTAAATACCTGAGATTTCATTCCGTATTATTTTCATTTTTGATTTATTCATTTGATCAAGTTATTTTATATAAACTAGATTTAAATATATATGAACATTATTACATGTACTTACACTAGTAAAAGTGATTTTAAAGATATTCGATCATGGTCCAAGTTAGTGAATCTTTTGAGACTTGTCTATAAATGCAGCCTTTCCATTGGTCAATTTTTCAGATAACTTTCAAAACCAATCAATCAGGACTGGTGAAGTTTGGTGAATCTTTAAAAACATGTCTATAAATGCAGCCTTTCCATTAGTCATATTTTCGGATAACTTTCAAAACCAACCAATCAGGTGAAGTTAGGTGAATCTTTAAAGACTTGTCTGTAAATTCCGCCTTTCCATAGGTCAATTTCCAGATAAATTTCAAAACCTTTCAACCAAGTGCTTCTATCTTAGACTTTGGTTATGACTTGATTGATGGCCTGGAAACTGTCGTTTAATGCTATCTGAAACTAATATTTAGTGTATATGTTAGTCTATTAACCAGAAACTGGAATCAGAGACGTATATTAGGTCTCTGCTAAAATCAAATAGACCATTTATTGAAACGTGTGTTTTTAAAACATAGTGCACCCTCAGGGCGCCCTTGACCTTTGACCTACTGACTGAAAATACACAGGTCCTGCAGGGGTTAATTGTCATGAAGTTTAATTATTGTAGGTTGAAGCGTTTTGATTTTATACGTAACGGTTAAAGTTTGGTACAGACGGACGAACGGGCGGAAGGACAGACCAAAAACAATATGCCCCCGATCTATCGATACAGGGGCATAAAAGTATGGCTGAACATTGCGTCTGCTGTAGTGATGTACTGTTCAAATCTGGATCAGCAATAAATCATACGTGAGATTTTTTCCCAACTTAAACTTGCTGGAACTTCTATGTTAGCATCTTGTCTAACTTCAGATTGATCTTGATAGATCCTCGTATTTTTGTTTATGCAAACAGGACATGGTCTTATGACATAGAATTTATGATGTCATGTCTGCCAGAGATTTCATATGATATTATTGTATATATGTTCATAATCTATGATAAACCAGTTGTTCCGTTTAGTTTAATTGTAGACACTGATAACTTCCTATGTTTGTTATAAAAAATCTTGTAGGTGAAGTTTTATGAATGAAAGTTGCTTATATTCAAGCCTGCAGCATAGTGGGTGGGGTGATAAAGTAGATACCGAGTGATAAAAGGGAGATAATAACATGCTGTTTGATAAAACATGAGCCGTGCGTAAACTTTTTCAGTTGGAAGCCATTTAGAAATCAAATTTTGATGAACCAAGCAAGCTGGATTCTGACTCCTATAGGGTTATTAGTTCTTCTGACTGGAGCAAGTGTTGGACTGATCAAGCGGTGATAAGAACAGGAAGGGCAACTGTGATTCAAGCTAAGAATCTGACTATTTTCCTAACCCATGTACAGTTATGAAAAATATGATGTTATCAAAATGAAAAAGAACGTTTCTGGCAGTGCCTATCAGCTGAGAGGAGATCAGCTGATTAAGTAGGGCTAATTAATGTATTTTGGAAGTGTCTCCCCAGGGGTTTCAAACTTCTTGTTGCCACGGAGTCCATGATAAAAAACGAAGATGTTTCGAAGACTCACTCATGACATTTTTAATAGATCATATGTCTTGTAAATATAGGCTACACGCAGTGAATGGCGCTTTTCTACATTAGTTGGCTGTTTGATAGAATAAAATAGATCCTTCATGTATGGAGAAATATGGGTTACTAAGATAACTACACTGAAACCATATATTGTGACATTTTGTGTTTCTGAAATTTATCAAAGTGTGATCTTGGTAATATACGAGTAACAGAGGATTTGGGAAAATTAATCATACTCATATAGATGTTTTAATCTTTTAGGTGCATGAACCTATTTATGAATATAATATTAATGAGTAAAAAACAATTGATTTGTTATCTTAATAAAATCTAGATAAATACTGCAAAGTTATTGACCCTTTAAAGTATATTAATTATGCCTTCCATTCATCAAACATCTGATTGGTAGAGATAACTATTGTGTTCACAGTGGGAAAATATTTTGTGATTTAACTCAACATGGTAATTTAAACTGATATGTATATATACAATTTGAAAAAAAAACATTTGAGTAAATTATTGACTCGTTCTATTCAGTTCAGTTATCAGGGTCCTGTTTACTGCTATATTTATCGTTTTAGGTGTTAGTTGAGATTCGATACCTTAAATAATTAACGAAATCTTGTTTTGGATCTCGTGAACAAAAGAAGACTGTCTGTGGGCATCAAACTTTGGCATACATTTATTCGCCTTATGTCATTGTATGTGACATTTTCCCATGGTGGAAATGTTATTGTTTTAGGAAATTGATTCCATGATTCGTGCTCTGATTGTGACTCTAATGGTGTGAACGAACCCCCTACTTCACAATCACTGAATAACGATGTGAATTAAATATGTAACTTTCTTGAATAGATTAGAATTATTATACCGCTATTTAGAAAAATCTTGATTTGCTTTAGACATGGCCCTCCAGCTCATGAAATTGGACACTTTGTTTTTTCTGGGTTAATAAAATAGATGTCAATTTTTTATATTTATCTCATGCTTTAAAAAGGGTCTTTTAAATGATATGTTTTGACATTTTATTTTGTTTCAAGATAAGTAACAAGTCTTTTGTTCATTAAACATGCTTTTGATAATCTCACATAATTTGTTTACACTCTATAACTTGAAAAATTATTGTGCTTTATTATTTAATAGTGTCCATACCATTTCATCTGAAACCAAACCATTTGTTTATGAAAACAAAACATTTACGGAAGTTTGGTTTGAAGGCTGTTTTTTTAATGCCTGTATTGTAACGGGAAATAGATGGAAGAAAATTGGAGATGCATTTTCTATGTTAGTATTATCTTTTATTGTGTGTGAAAGATGAAAAATTGAAAGGCACTGTTTGTGCTCATTGTAGGCTATGGAATTATATTTTGTATTTCTATTTTGTACGGAAAAAAATAAAACTTCAGAATAATGTTTATTTGCAGAGATAAAATTTGATATCTTCCTTTGCTATTTTGAATGAGAAAGTGCTCATCATACCATTATAGTATAAAAGATAAAATAAATAAAAATAAAATGATATAATGATAACTAACATAAAATGTGAGGTTAAGTCCGTATAAAAATTCTATAGAGAGAAATGTTAGTAAAAAGTAGGTTATTTCCTGTTTCCTATAAATTTGATTTACTGATGGAGAATGGTGAATTTTATGCAATCAGGGGCGTATCCAAAGTTTGAATTTGAAAGCCACTTTAGTTTTAAGTATCTTTCATAAATTTCTAACTTTCTGATCCCTAATTAATGTTAAATGTTGATTAGCTAAATTCAAACATGATTATTATATTTTTGCTGCGCCCATGTATCTAGCGCTTCCAATTACTCGGAAATATATTAAGCTTTAAATAGTCTTCATTGTATTGTGATATACCCCTGATAGGTAAAAAAGACAGTACATTGTATTAACAAACTAAAAATGTGTTCGGAGTCATGACAGGAATGCCTCCGGGGAGCGTTAAGTCCAAAAAGCGGCCATAACTCTTCTGAAAATGTTTGGATTTTTACGGAAATCGATTTGACCTGTAGTTTATCATTATTTACCTTCATGTAAAATATGAAACCAATCCATGAAGTATCTAAGTGAGTTATCGCTCGGAAACCTAAATTTGAAAGGACGGGCGGAAAGGGGTAACACTGTGTGCCCGTAATCTCGCCGTTTCGAATGGCTGGGGCATAAAAGCGGTCTTAGTACAGAGTTGATCTCAAAATTGTTTTGTTTCCTGGTAGGTAGCTTTTATAGACCAACCTCGTTTAATTCACATAATTAGTTTTTACCGAATAATGCTTCATTGTTTAAGTAAGATGTGTATTTTACTGTTTGCCAGTGTTTCAAGGGGGCAGCTATCAGATAGCTTCGCCCAAACCCTTACACTAATTACTTTGCTATCGACGTAGTCAATTACTTGTATTAGCTACATTAACACTTATTTTGAGCTTCTACAGGAAAATTGATTCCTCGAATGTCACAATTGTTTGATATCTCTGTCACATTTTGTTTCAATTCCTTTTATTTCTGTGAATTAATTGTTATCGTACGATAGCTTAATCCTCCCATGTTGACAAAGCTTTTCATAATTTCTCCTTGACACCAACTTACATTTCAAAACTTATGGCCATCAGTCTTGTTTTCAATTTATGGTTGTTGGTTACCATGGCAATGAAAAATCAGCTTTTTCCAAGTACAAATGAAGTTATATTAAGTTGAAAGCTTTGACACAAAACCGCATTTTTAGAACCCTTGTCTGTTTCCGCCACCGAGGAAGTGAAGTCAGATACATCGGTTGTCGTGGTTACATTATCTGCAACCACAATTGATTTTCTCTTGAAAGTTGCGGTGACAGCCATTATCCCATCTGTTGATTAAAAACTAAAAATCTTATACAATGTCTGTATGGAATAAGGTACAACTGTAATACAATATGGTGAAATATTGTTGCGTTTTCAGATTTAAAAAATAAAACATAAAAGTTTTAATTTCGAAGCAGCTTTTCACGCGCAATTCTTGATTTATTGCAATGTCATTCAGCCTGGAGTCTACAGAAGTGTATGATGTTATTCATCTTCTATTTGAGACACCTGAGTTTTGATTGGCTGATCTTTGGCACTGTTTTAAATTAACCAATTAGACGGATGCATTCTAAGAATGTCTGCAAATTTAGGTCCTTAAATTGCCTCGGTTCCTGGAAAGAATAACGTGCCATCTTGCAAGCTTGCTGAAGGTCAACGTTTGTATGTAGGTCCTTAAATAGTGTTCATAATGATATGATGGGAACATGGGCAGAAATAACGCCAAATCACATTTTTATCCGTTTTTCTATTATACCTGTTCAAAGCTTGTTTGTGCAGTGTTTTTATTTAAATCGTAATACTTAAGCATTTGTAGAAAACTGACATTACTAGTATATAATTTGGTATTGTAAAAGTGGGCACTGTTCTTAAGGCTGATATATAAACCAGACCTTTTAACAAATGTCGATTTTCCTCTTTGTGTGGAGAAGTTAGGGTACAGTCCAGGATAACTAGTTGGGTGAACCGACCGCCTTATGTAACTAATATATTATTTTAAATTAGACTAGATAAAAAAACCAGTTACGTTTACAATTATTTGACCAAATTACATTGGGCAGGAAAGTTGCAAAACTGTTCTTTTCTACATTTTTTTCGAATCCTTTTGATACTTTGGAAGAGATGAACTGTCCCCAAATACTCTCCTACTTCAGAGTTAAAGACTTTAGGGCCTGCGTCCCCAAAAAGGGTCGGTTGGGTAACTTTGAACCTGATTTATTTTTCTTCAGGCCTTTGCCCTTTATTGCAACTGAGTATTAACCAGTGTTAGACTTAAAACATGTTTCATGCGTCTGTCAAGTGGTGAAAAATCTTTGCAATAACATCATTCACTTTCTACCAAGCAACGATGATATGTTGTGGGGTCGTTGCGCACATTGTATCCAATATTCACGGCATGTTCTGTTTCCAAAGAGGGTGTTTTCATGCAACCCTGCGATCACTGTCCAATCTTATTGTCGTTTTTGTTGTACTTGTGACAGTGGCAATTTTTCTTTTGCTACAGTCATTATCGTGAACAATAAACAAACTTGCTATGTTTGACTTCAAAACGAGGCAATTGAAAGCCCTTTATCAGTGAAAAGATGACAATATCATGCTGGTGCATTGAGAAAAGTGTCTTAATCATCAGTTAATATCAGCTTTAGATCATAAATACCTGGTTTAATACTGATAATACGGCGATGAATTGATTTTTAGTCACTGTCCTATTTGTTTTGTATAGATACTGCAAGACTTTCTACAAACACGTTTAGGTATGTCTGTTTCGTGTTTGACAATTTATGGATAAAATTTTCAATTGGGTGATATTGTCATTTTCCTACCAAAAAAATTCAAATGTTACTCACGTTTGTTCAAAGCTCATTTTTGATCGTAACAAATATCATGTACACGTACTAAAATTATTTTCTGAATCAACTTGTGCACACAAGGTCTGTTATTGTCTTTCTCACTTGTTTTGCACTACATAATTCCGTGGTTATTTACACTATCCAAGCTTTTTAATTGGAATTTAATGCGCTAGTCAAGGTAGATTTATGCTAATATTTTTATATGAAAAATGAATTATATTCATATTAAAACGTACATCATGATGCTATTAATTTTCTAGTGGTACTAAGTAATACATGTATAATTATGACCCATTGATTCCAAGTTCAGGCTTTAATTGTCTTACGGAATCAATTCTCTGTATAATTATGTGACTTGGTTGTATAATTGATTTAAAAATATAATTTCACTTATGGGTATGAATTTGTCTTATCCCTGAATAGAAATGACCTTTTTAATGTTTTAAACCCCTGATTGTATCCCGGCCTGAAGGTGGTCCTTACAAACTTACACGTATATCTCTCCTAACGGTCAGGTTTGACAGCTATTGATTAACATCATAGGCCTGTGTTAAATATTTCACTTTTGAAAGTGTTTAATTGTTATAAAAAGAACATTTATTTACATTATACAATTTTGATTTGCTCCTTTCATGTATTGGATTCTATACGTCGTAAATCACTTCTTTACAAGGAAAAGTTTTGTCCCATACGACCGCCATAAGTTGTATTTTAACTCATACATTTTAACTGCAATAATTGTATGGTGGAGTTGGTTTATTTACCTTTTTGTCCACATTTTGACAGCAAAATAAACAGATGAGTTTTGTAACACTAACTTTCATTCATAAGAATAAATCAAAACTTTATACAATCGTGTTTGATTTTTGGAATACATTCAGAATCAGTCATTGAAATCTATGGGAACCATAATGAAATGGCAGAGATGAACATTGATGAAGCTCGTGAAATGTAGGATATGTATTTTATCATTTTATCATACAGCTAAGACTGTCATTTTCTTTCGAAATAAGAAATGGTGTGAAAATAAATAGCCTGCGTATGGCTGTGTTTGTGGTATATGAATTTACGTATAGTCTGTCTCATTTCGTTCTTAAATCCATTTTTTATTGAGTCGTTTACAGTATTATAACTATACAAATTATTCAATGAAATAATTTTCCTAATTATTTATTTGTCAAGTTATTTTTTTATGAAAATGAATGAAATATCTGTCTGTAAACTATTTCAAGATTATTGAAAACAAGTTCAGAACTGGTTAAGTTAATTTAAGATATTTTAGGTGCTTAAATAGTTCAGAAAGTCTGAAGTTAACCAATCAGTAATCTGATATTAGTAATCGATTGATCAAAAGTAATACATGTATGAAAGAATTTGCCTGTAAATGGCTACAGTGCGGGCACTTGTTTAGCCGAGTTGGTAGAGCAGTAAGTGTATGGATTTGTGAGTTCAGACCCTAACTGCGGTCCGTTTTCTCTGTGATGATCTAATTTAAAACATCTTGTCTTGAAAAAAAGCCATTTATTCTCTAGGCCCTACTGTTAATTTTTCATGTGAACAAGTTGACAGTTAGGCAGAGTACATTATATTAGTATTTCGTACAGAAACCAGGCCCAAGTTTCACAAAAAGATAAGTTTTTTCTCAAACTCTGTGATAAAGTGGTTATAGTATCTTACTAATAATCACTAGCCCCACCCCTCTGTGAGCTCAAATCCCACCTGGTTCCAGTTAAGTTTCACATCACGGTGAGCCTCCGAAGCTGTCAAACTAACTAACACAGGACGTCTGCGGATCTACCTATAGGTGTAAGTCTAGCAAGTCTAAGTCTACTGATGTTCAACCAGAGAAAAAAATCAAAGTACTTAAAATATTCATGGAAACTGAACTTCCATAGACTTGCACGGCAACATGAAACGGGAACTAGTTTAAAAATACTAGTAGCTCGGCGGGTGTATAATAAACGTAGTACTTAGGAAAAAATTAACGCACCGAGCAAGTGACGGCTATTCGTTCAGTTTCCAAAAAGGGTTGATAAAACTGCTTTTGCATAAAATAATGAAAAACGCTTTCACTGAATGTGTTTTGTTTTGCCCTGAGATGAAATAATCCTACCATAACTAGGTGTTAAATTCATTAATGTTTATACTATGTCAGTAATCACATTGTTTTTGTCCAGATAGAAAGGCTTGATGCTAATCTGATTATAAAACTGTCACAATCAGCTTATCCGTGATGATGAAAGATAAATCAGTTCTCTGATGTTCGGCCAGTAGGTGTCACATGACCTTCAATGACCACTACTATCTGACCAGGTGTATGGACAAGGTGATTACGAAGTAATCCTACCTCAGATTATGTGACTTCATTTTTTCTATGTTACTAAGGTTTAATCAAACTCTTAATTAATACATGTACATCAATACCAGGATGCTGAGAACTTGATCACCCAATCAGAGTGCTCGATTTAATCAGGTTATAATTTAGTGATCTGATACCTTAATTCAGTTTGGCAAGTAACCATAAAGAACATAACATATTGAAAATAATTAAGGGATAATAATTATCTACTTGCACATTTTACTGTTAAGCCAGGTCCAATTTATTGTAGAAACTTTATTCTAAATTACCGATAGATATAATGAACACTTCCCAATAATCAACATCCACCCTTATTCAATGTACCATCCAGTCAAAGCCACCAAAAATGTTTCACCAAAAATATATACGTTGTATAATGCTTTGATAACATTTCAAATCATATTAAAAAATCTAAGAATTCGTACAAACCTTCAATTGAAGAGTCAGTAAAAGGCTTCACATAGGGGCGTTTATTTGAAATTATACCGTATTTACTTAGCTTTATACATTTATTCAAATGTAAATCAAATTTCTATAAAATGACCGTCAACATACATTTTAGCCATACGAGACTATTACGTAATTGTCAGAATGATATTTATTTGGGAACCAGTACTAACTTATCCTTCCACAAGAACCAGGCAACTTCTCCGCATATGGGGGGAAATCGATATTGTTGTCAATTTTTCACCTGCCGCGACCGGGACTGACTGGACCTAGATCTTCGCGTTACAAATACAACTGCACTCAATATTGGACCACGGCAGCGGCGCAAAAAGATTCAATATATTTTATCAGCAGGATCGTTATATCATTTGAGAAATTTTAAACATTATTGTGTAATTTCCATTTCATTCCATTCAATTCTCATTAATATGTCTTATGTATAATATTCCAAAATATCTACTGAAAAGTAACATTCATCATTAACTTCAGCGTAAGAATTAAATACATTTTTTTGTTCGTTTAAATGTTCTCGCTATCAAACTCTGTTACTAAGTTTTAATAAATAATTGATAACGATTAGTAGTTAATTAATCATTGTGTACTTATTTTATGCATAGTACGTGTTTGGTAATTAAATTTCCTAATTAATAAAAAATCCCCTATGTGATGTTATGAGTCTTACCAATGTAATTTTTTTACTGGTAACCGACCTTCCATAATTTGTCCCCGCGACTCTAGACTTTTTATTAGCCCGAGAATCGGAAAATCCACTTTCCGTTACTTTTTTTACCTTTCCACACAATTAACAAAACGCCCGACCTACTTTCCCTATTTTTGATGAAAATGTAACCAGAAAGAAACAACTGTTGAGGACCTTATCGGTATAATTCATGTGACGTATATATTACAACGTTTTATGGCGGTCACCAGCAGCATAGTTTTAGCATTTTATTGGTAGTTAATCTGCAAGTATTTAAAGAATTCATATGCTAATTACTACTAATCATAATTAAGTGCGTGTCCAACTGTGTATTGGTGTACTTGAAACCTCAGTATCATATACATGTCTTCAGATAAGGTCTATTAAAGGGCCAGCTCCCTACTGTGTATATTATAACGTAGATCATTGTGTCACACTTCACACGTAGCTGTCAAAATTTTATTGTTACACTTGACCAATAGCAGATCAATACAAGTTTATTGGATAAAATGATCCTATCAATTTCTCCCTTGATATCAGAACAGAACTGAACAGAATGGAATATTTTATTGGCGTGTGCATAGTACATAAATAAATAAAACAATCAAAATATCAAAGGGGTATAAACAAATGCCAAAGTCAGAAAACAAAAACAATATTCAATTTTTAAATTGTAAATGTCTTTATCTTGTTGCATAATTAGCATTCACGAACTTTAAGACTGTGTCTCAAAATTACGAATGGTAATACCTAAATACAGAAAAAAATCCGAGGAATAATCCGCGTAAAATAACTCAAGTGAACTCTGGCAGATATTCATACGTCGGGTTGACACTATTTTTTCATTGAACATTTAAAAGCGAATAGTTGTTTCGAAGAAAAAAAATAGAGAGCCTATTCTATATGACCTTTTTCTAATGATATTATTTTTTTAAGTATATTGATTTAGGAAAATACGTGAACAATATTACTTATCGTAGCTGGTTGAGTTGTGAAAGTCAGCTTGATTTAACAGCAGAGATATACAATTAAATATTATTATCAAATACATCGAACTTATTGTGTATACTGTATCTTATTACGTACAAATTCGCCAAAGGATAGCCGTCAGTCGAGCCCTTTCTTTCTCTTACTGGTTACGAAATTAAAAAGTTTTCACCCCTACAGTTCATGACAGCTGCACGCTGCTGTTTCTAACAGTAATTTTCGCTTAATTATTATTTAACTAAGACTGTTTACATCAAGACCGGTCATGAGGACCAAAATGAAACATACTCGACCATTTCAAACTGTGAAGTTCCAGGGTGTTTTCACAGAAACATGACAGAGACTATTTCTACACTTTTTTGCTGCCGTGAAATTGACGTTCAACAACCCGGATGACGGAAGCGGACAGGTTATGATTTATACCGAACCTATCCTTCCCATCATGCATTTTTACAGTTATACCGTGCGGGGAGTCCGGCTCTTCCGAAACTAAAGCAATTAATAATAACTAATCATATTTCTCGTGCTGATAGTGCTGATAATAAAAATGTATATAAGGCAGTTCTCAGTCTTAGATCAAGAAGTTATCTAAATACTGACTGCAGTCCACGAATTCTGTAAAATTTTAGTGTTTTATATAGAAGAATAATAGCAGTTTTTTGGAAAATTTTGACGATTATTTTACAACTGTTAATCTTTGGATAGGATTAGCGAAATTAAAGAAGGTGTTAACAATTTAAGGAAAGCTGAATATCTAACACTTACTTATGATAAGTTTTGTATAACATTTATTGATAGCGATAAGGGATTTGTTTCATCTGTAGCGTATTTCTACGATATGCAGAACAAACAGGGTGTCCCTTAAATGAAACCCTATTTTTTGTAGCGCATACAATCAATTAGACAGGTGTTATTGGATGTTCATTGAGCCCCTATCTGTGGCATTATTGTTTTAATGCTGAAATCGGCAAACTGTGTAACTTTATTTTTATCGCGATAATCTGTTACTTATAACTCATTTGAGAACATTAAGATCAGTTAAAGACATTCAACTGTTAGTCTCCAATAAGCGTGTAATTTTTCACAAGAAAACCCAGGTGCGTTTCAGTGTTCGTGAACGGAGATGGTAAATTGTCCCATTCCAAATCCCACAGCGATGTGCAAAGCTCAATTGTCCAATTATATGCTTTTGTGCGGTATTTGAATCTGATAGACCGTGCTTGTTTGTCAATGTAGTTAATCTTTCAGTTGTCACTCGCGTATACCACGTCGTATCACTCACATTTTATCAATATTAAACTCTCTACTAGATTTCTACTGGCCGGGAGGCGGAGCCTAAAGTTTAATCAATAAACGAGGGACAGTGACTTGCCTTACGACGATCATTGATTGACGTACTAACGTTATATACATGTGATTATCTTTCTCGTTTTTTACTCTTTCTAAATATTTTCATTTTAAAAATCGAATGCACAACTGATCTGAAGTACTATGTTTTAAAAAGAAGATATGCATTATCTTGTTAGTTGTGAATTGTTCAAAAGTTGTATTTAATTAAAAGCTACAATATTTCTTATTGACTGGACTTAGAGAAAAACGAACTGATGATATTTGGTGATATTAATTTAAACAATATGCTTTTGGAGAAGTCAAGGAGACAACTGATATTAGGTGAGATAAAGTTTTTATAATATTTTATTCGGGGGTATTTCATATAATTTCATTTTGAATCAAAATGGTCATTATTATGTAAATTATGTTATTTTGGTAAAATTCGATTTTTTAGGGTACATGTATTTATGAAGTGGCATTTAATTTTGTACCATATTTAGTCACAATGCCGGAATACAATTTATCATATTTTTGGGGTAGACTTTATGTCATATGATATAAATATTAGAATATTTCTTTGTGAGTAATACTCAATATTATATAAATATGCATATTATATATTATAATGTTAAACTATGTGAAATAATGCTAAAAATCTTTTTTTGTCTTTGATGTCTAAATTTTTTTGAAACAAAAAACTTTCTTTATAATGTTAGCTGAACATTTTTTCAACAAGACCTTACTTTGAATTATACCATTATATTCCGTATTCATTCTAATTAATGCATTATTTGTTAAGAGCAAGAAAGTGAGTTGTACAGCATTATGAATATACAGATTTTTTAACTTCAGTTCATATATTAACATAGATTAAAATAGATTGTATTCTTTTATAAAGCAATCCACAGCTGACAAAATATTGTCAAGCAATATAATTGTATACTCAGTGGTTGGTGCCAATTTATTACGTAACGGGCATTTCATTACCTTATGTTAAATTAAACTTGAACAGTGCATTGCGGTGAAATGGGTCTGGTAATGACAGTGGCTGTCAGTAGGTGACGCCTCATTTATAAATTTTGATTGTCTTTCAAATGTTTCTCTTCTGTTCTTCAAGTCTGCATTCACAGTTATTTGTCAATATTTCAGTCTTCATAATTTTATAAAATGACTTTTATTTTCTAGGTTTTCCTGAAATTTTCACTCAAATTTCAATCCACGATCATTGTTGCATGGTTTCTGTACACCATGTTGCATATTTATTAATGTCACACCATGAGATTAACTGTAGAGTAAACCCCACAAGAGACAGTATTATTAGATGTTTAGTTATATTAGTATAAAAACAAAAAAAAAACTTTTCATTTTCAAGTTAAGACTAGCAAATTATTTTTATCGTACATTAAGTCTCATTATCAGGAAGATAAAGATCCAAAATCCTGATTTAGTTTCGGATTTAATTTTGAAGTACCTTTTAAATGATGGGTATCTAAAATTTGTTGCAATCAATTGCCCTGTATTGCAATTTTACTAACACTTGAACTTCTTATACCAGTACACATGTATTAGCATTTGACGGCACTTTCGGTTGATTTTGATTTTTCATATCTGTGAATTGACATTTTTGAAGGCATTTTTTGGTGGCTAGTGGTACAGAATATCTGACAAATGGATGATAAAAGTGTAAAATCAAAGATAAACTCAGCGAAAATATGACCACTTGAATTTTCATATCTAATTTTTCTTCACTTTGAGTACTATTCACTGAATATTCACATGACATTGTATCTCTTATAGTTGGTTGTGGTTAAAGCAACCTTCAACTTACTAACAATCGTTTGATATACATTTTCACCTCATTTAAGACTTTGTGATTCTTGCACATAATGAACTTTGAAATTTTGAGTATATTTCCCCGATAAGAATGTCATTCACTCTATCTCTATCCTTCTGTATAATATATAGAGTTTTATATTTCCTTATGTATTCAATTCTATTCATAATGCATTAAACTATCGTCTAAACATTTACAATGCGTTGACAATTCATTCATGTGTAATGGATAATTGTATGCATTTCTCTGCTTCATTCATGATTTATGCAAACTTTCTCGGAGTCTACTTTCTGTTTCATTACCGATAATCTTCGAGTAATTTATATGCTAATATCCTAATAATTGCGGGCATTAACGTTACAAATTTCCTTGTGAAGTATCGAACACTGGGACAGAGAAAAGATATACAGTATGTGCATTGACAACTTTACTATCATTAATTTTCATCCAAAGAGTAGTAAAATACAAATTTAAATTTACTAATTGATGTAAAATTTATACAAATATATACTATTGGTAAGTTAAATATGGAGGATGTTATGAAAAAGTATTTTCTCCAGAAAACCTGTTAGATAGTTATTCATAATTCATGAACTATTCATGAAGTATGCAAGAGTAGTTCAAGAAATAATAATGTTTTCATGAATTCCTTTCAAATGGGTATAAACATTATAGTGGTGTATTGCTGAATAGCCCTGCTTTATATGATCAGAGCAGGGACTATATGAATCTGTTTTCTATTAAAATGGTTACAAATTGACTATAACACTAATACTATTTTTACAGAGCTGAATAAAGATTTATAGTTGTATTACTGTTGAATTCATATCTTTGCCAAAATAAAAATATATATTTGAACATTTAAGTTATACTTTATAAATGAATGACCTTCAACTGATACAATGTCACTTTCTGAAAAAATCTTTGAAAGTGAGGAAAAAATACCAGTAAGATATAACACATGTGTGATGATGAAGGTGTCATCTTCTGCATTATATTCCAAATCATTATTCTACTATTATGCTTAAATCATAAACGATTAATAATATGATGTTACATAATGCCTTAAGTTTCATCCCACTTCCTGGCAATTTTTTTATTGTCCTTGATATCTTATATTAGGCATTAAAATATGTTTGTTTCTACGGTTACATGCTGATTGATGTCTATACAATGCTTGTTTTATTATATTTTCTGATATAATTCTTTAAAACATGCAGAAAGTAAAAAAGTAAGATGGTGGACGGATGTACCATTCCTTTGGCCTTACGGTATATATAAAAAGTCTAGGGCCACAGGAAAAAAATAGTATAGCTCCAGAAACAAACAATTCTTATTTACATCTTTAGAAGCTTCAGTTATTTACTTGACATAACCTGATAGAACTTTTTTCATGTCTTTAGTTTTTTCTCTCTGAATTATCAGACACTTTCTTTTTCTGTCTGACATTTATTTGTTCATGATCTCAGGTGCTGTACATACCATATTGTATTTCTTTTAATTATGCTCAGTAAATTACAAGAAGCTGCTTGGTTTTCATATAGTTTTTGTGTCCGACTTTGTCTTATGAAATATTAAAGCACAATTAAGTTTTACCTATTAATCCCAAATAAATGCACCTAGGCGTGTGTTGCATTTTACAGAACTTTTTCATCTAGTCTTGTCAACTCTTTGTTTAAATCTTACTTTTCAATAGTGCTTTGATTTAAAATCAGAATGATAATAAGTAACCGTTAGGTTAGATTATATTTCTTTTCCACAAAAAAATAGACAGCCTCACCGGTGTTAATATGAGTGTAGACGCTTCTTAGGGACTATTGGTAGTTATAAAATATATAAGTATATCTATAAACTAACTTGATTTTTTTTCTATGAAACGTCTTTGGGTTATATTTTTATCTTGGGCATGGATGGATTTTTTCATTCAATGCTATATTTATGTCAGAATACAAATTTTTCTATGGTTATTCAAACCTTATTTATTTAAGGATTTTTACTCTTTTTTTTTATTTTCTTATATTATTATGATTCCATGTTATTTTCATTTCAATACAGTGAAAGTGAGATGTATTGTAAGGTTCCCTTACAAGTTGTCATGTTGTACATGCCTATCTTTATTTTCAACTAAAAGGATTTATTTCTATCTTATCTCAAGATGTTTTTCTCTCAATTTTCATGTCTTTAAATACATGTATATCCACAATTTCTATTCCATATGCTCTCTTATTTTGGATTGATAGATCATGACATTTCTTTTTTCTTCAATTTTTGGTACCCCCTGTCAGATGTTATTCATATTTCATGAACTATTCATGAATGTATAATGCAAGAATAGTTCTAGAAGAATTCACGTTGTCATGAATTCCTTTCAAAGAGGACTAGAACTCTCTTATTGTAGACTATATATATATATTATGGTGGGCCGGCCATGCTTTTATACAATAGAATGAATGATGCGTTTCTATTAAGTTATGAATTTCTTTGCCTTCTAATAATAATCATTAATCATATTTAAAAAAAATAACTATATTGGTAGGAAATGAATTTATTATTTGGTAACATACTTATATTCTTTGAAAAAAATCCATTAATTTTAGTTGAGACTTTTTTAAGTGAAACCATTTTTTTGTATTTTACAAAATTTAATGGGAAACTTAATTTATATGGCACTTGTGAGGTCCAGTTCTGAACCAGCTGATTGAAACGAGCCACAATATCATTAATTACAAGAAAGGATAAAAACATTGACAAGGTTTGAAAAAAAACTCATTTTTTGTTTATATATTTTACAGATAGTTTAGAAGATGGTTGGGATATGACTCAGCTGAAAGAAGATGAGTTTGATGAGTTTTGCGTGTACATTGTACATGATCGGGCGTGTGAGAAAGTCTGCCGCAATCGAGCGCAAGCCTCTTTACCAAGAAACCTCACCCTAAAACCATCATTGACTCAACCAGACCATGTAAGTGCCATTAAATATTTTAACCAAAGAGTTACAGTGAAACCTGTGAATGAAGGCCACTCATGGGAAAAGATATAATATGGCCTTTATTGACAGGTGACCTTTATTCAGAGGTCATTTTATTTTTAATTATCAAAGATTTTTTTTTTTTAAATGGGCTTTTCTCACAGAGTGGCCTTTATATAGAGATGGCCACTAATACAGGTTTGACTGTTCACCAACCCTTCATGTAGTAGGCCTACATCTGCATTATTAGACCAGATTGTATAAATCAAATTCAAATATTTCCTTTAAAAAATAAACAGTCACAGCTGGATTCATCATTAATTTCAATGTGTGCGGCTAGTTGATTTGTCTACAGTGACCAGACCCATCAATGATCTCCGAGTCTAAAGGGAATGAATTCTCCTTATTTTTATAAACCTTGTATTTTGTATATGATTTACAGCTATAGTAATGCCATATGGAAATCTTCAAACTTCGTTTATTTGAGTCATAGATCTCATTCAAATTGATTCCTACTGTGTTAAGCAAAACTATTTTTCAAGATTTCACAATCAAATCTTGGAGAAACATCTTGTTTCAGTATCATTTTCACTTAACAAATGATAGGAATCATACTAGCAGAATATGTTCTTACCCCTCCCCAATCAAGATGAGTTCGAATAATTTGTTCCTCTGGATACAGAGGGTGTTATGATCATTTAAGCTTTTGTCAGGCAGGCTCTTCACTTTTATATTGTACCCTATCTTGTTTCTACAGAGATTTATTGCTTATTTAATGTGACATAAAACAAAGTTGTTGGAAGGTAACGGCAGGGAGGTCTTGTTTTAGTGTTCTTTCGATCACTACATTGGCATCCTATCTTATACTTGTATCTATTTCATGTTTAACACTGATAATCAGAATACAACTGTACAGATGGGAGCTATAACCTTTTTAATCCTTCAAAACTGAAGAGTACCATTTAAATATTTTGCTTCCTTCACCCACTGAAGAGTTCATGATTAATATCATTGTGAGACTTTTCATTATAAACTTTCTAATTCTTTGAAATTAAAGAGTGTTGTAATTTATTACCTTTTTTGACTGAAGTCAGCTCATGATGATGAAAAAAATAAAGAATTCTACTTTACTACCTTCGCAGGGTGTCAAGAGCTTGTGAAGTTGTAAGTGTTGCACACTTCTTGTCAAACTTTCTATTTTCTTGTTGTGGTTTAAATTATGTTCACAATCATATTTTATTGCACTATTCTTGGGTTTAAGCACTATCATATCTTCTGTGTTGAGCTTTTTAATGTTTTAAAATTAATTTTATTCTTGCATTAAGTTTGCACCATTTTAACTATCTTTGGGATGTTTTTTTTTCACTTTTAACACTTATCTCATGGTTATTATTTTATGTTCTAAGTTTATTTATGCTTTTAAATATTATCAAAGTTTTAAACGTTCTTTAATTTTTTTTTTTTTTTAACTCTTACTACCTGCAGTTTCTGGTAGCAAAGTGTTATATTCTTTTTTACTTTGATTTATGATTGCAAGAGAAATTAAACAATAAATACAGTACATGACTGGCTGTAATATACAGGGTTGTAGCTCTAGGAAGCAATTTCTATTTCTACAACTGGGAGGGAAAGAAGGGAAGAATCAGTTAAAGCCCCATTACAGGGGGGAGCTAAGATGCCCTCCCCTTCCCGCCCTGTAATGTAAAATATTTGTTATAGCATTTTTTTGTTATAATCTTGTAGTAATTTCTGTTGCTGAAGTTAATTCTGAACAAAATTAGCATCTAGACACCTCATTGTTACATTTATATCACAACAGAACAGTTTTTAATAAATGACTGAAATAAATTCTCTGGTTTAAACGTTTTATTAAATATCATATATCTTCTTATAGCATCATCATCATCATCATCATTATTATCATAAAATTTATCATCGCAGCTGGTTCTACTGAGCTGTGGTAATTTGTCATCATTTATAATATCTATGAAAAAAAAATGATTAAAGAAATTATGAAAATATATTAAGTTACGATTTTGTAATCAAACAATCTTTGGGGGATGTCTGTAATTAATTACTGTTGATGTTTTAATGTGTTTCTAATTACATTAATGAGCATGGTAGAAATCCATATTTTCTGCAGAAATAATATTTATAACTAGAAAATTAATTTCAGTTTATTAAAAAAAAACAAGAAACTGTTGATGATGAGGATGAAAGACCCGTCTCAGCGGTCGAGTGGTTAAGGTCGCCGACTTCAAATCACTGTAACCTCTCACTGATAAGTGGTCGTGGGTTCAAGCGCAGTTACCGACTATGTCTCTTCATGTGAGATTAAAGTAGGCAGTGATGACGAGTAGGCTGCTAGTGATGATGACAATACTGATGATGATTTACAATGATAAACGTAGAAAAGAAGAATCCTGTGAAATTCATAATTCTGTTATCAGATAAAAAACTCCCTAATTTATTTCATGTACACAAATCTGAGAGAAAAGGTGATAATTTTCTGTTACAGAAATATGAAAGATTGGGATATGGAAAAAAAGCTCTCTTATCAATCTCAATGTGTATATTGATGATAGTTAAGATGAAGGTAGCTATCTTTTACCCAATGATAAGATCATTATAACTTGTATTCGGATGTATCTTGGTTGGTACACTGTGGCTGGTGCCCAGGTTCTCCCGCTGTGGCAAGGGGAAGTAGCTTGCTGTTTGATTTATTTTTACTTTCTCCCATGCTGCGTTACATAAAAAATATTGTCCATCTGTCGCCGTTTGTTTGGCACGTTCTTCCATAAGCTGATTTTCCTGGAGATCTAGGATATGTCATGGAAAATGAAAATCCTTGCCTGACATTATCTGATGTAGATTTATCTATTTTATGTAATTAATTCTGCATGGGTAAGTTTTTGTTGAGTTTTCTGTGTTTTGAAATGAAACTGAAATGATAAGGTACATGCATAATGCATGAATCCAGTTTATCTGTCAAAAAGTTAGTTTTCATTTTCTGCATTAAATTGTGCACACCTGCTGTATAAATTTAAGTTTTTTGTTAACTCTATCATTGTTATTTATGGCATGAAAGGCCCACCATAGCTGCCTTGCTTCAGGATTTGCTATTTTGAAATTTATGGCATTGAAGGCCCACCACTTGTCTCAAGGACCACTAAGTATCTTACAACATTAAAGGCCCACCCAACATGTATGAAGGTCTCCTTAGCAGGTTTGGCTCTTGCTGATAGTCATGAATAGTTCAGCAGTGACGCATATAACCGCAGTACCGGGAATGACCCTATTTTATATTATGTTGCAATGGGCTTGAAAATTTATGCACACAGAATGAGTTGGGTGGGCAATGGTGTTGTATGAGATGCAATTTGTTATTTTGTGTAAGACATGCTGAGAAGATAATCAGAAAGTGAAATGAGCTCTGTCAGGGTGTTAATGGTTTGAAATAATTGGTGTAATGTACCACAACGTTTGGCATACTTTCACAGTATGGCTTCATTCTGTGCGGATAATACCCGTTAATAAATCAGCTTACAATGATATTGCAACATTGCAATCTCCCTCAGTGGTGTAGCTGCATGAACCTTGAATTATATGCAATCTCTGCTTGCACATTTAACCCTGCCTCAGTGTAGCAGAACATTAAATAGAATGCAATCCGATGGTGCAGAATCTTTGAGGTGTTGAGAAGTGATGTGAATAAGTTATTATGAACATTGTCGACAGCTATAAAGATGAAAATTTTGCACACTCGGTATTGTGGTACTGTGGTAAATATATGATCTAGCTACATATCTGCTCTTGTTATAAAATTATCATTTTCTTCACAAATTGTAACCAAACTTAGTGTGCCATTTTAAATATTATCAGAAGAAATATATTTATTTTTTTAGATATTAACTTTATAGTATTATATTCTGATGTATTATTGTGGTTTGGAAAGGGAAACACATGCAAATTCTAAAACAAAATTTAATCATTTTTTTCAAGTTTCTGTATTTTGAAATTTTTAATGTAAAAAATGGTGAGATCTGAGCTGGATATTCAAAGTTTCACATCCATCTTTTCCTAACATATTTGGTTTCACCTGCTCTATGAACACATACCCCTGTTGCTTCAGTGGAAGACGTAGCCAAACCCGAGTCAAAACTGCAGGTTATCACTGCACTGATCTGCATAAATTTTCAACCAAGTCGTGGTAGAAGGTATCCGATTTCTGCTTTTAATTTAATGATTTTGACACCTTGATACCCCGAGCTTTGTGCTTTCACTTTTGTAGCCGAGGATATTTAGCAAATCCTGTTGACAGTATGTAATTTTCTCAATTTCTTTCAATCTAATTCTGATATACACCTCTGCGTTTCCCATGGTCAGCCATAAATGGGCGTTTTGTCGCCATCAAAGTTTAAGTTAGATTTGAGGTTAGTCATTTTAAAATAATTACAGGGAGCAGAGAGCTAGATTGATTTGCTTTTGTCGAAATGCTTTGAAATATCAAAGTGCAAGTTGAATCAGTTTCAAAAAGGCGGAAAAGATAAATACTGCTCTTCAGTACTTAGCCTTTACTTGCATTTTTAACGTGAGTTTGTTTAAGTTTATCCAAGTTCGTTCTTTGTGGCAGTGGAATGAAAGACGACTGTTTAGATACACTGAATCAAAGATTTAGTATAACGGGCTTTTAAGGACAGGGTTAGGTATATTGCCTCTTGAGAATTAAGCTTAAATGATACACGAAAGATCATAATGATATAAAAACATCAAAATTTATTCTCCGGCTTAAATCCTTTAGTACTTACTGAGTAATTAAGATTTCTAATGATGATAGTATATGTTGTAAATGATTAAATCATTGTTAGTAAGTATGGATGGGTCTGCCACCCATAGCCATGATGTACTTCATTACAAGTAAACAATTCCTCTTAATTTGTATCTAAATTTTTAAAAATTATTTCAACAAAAACTTTCTTTTTTTTGAGATACAAGTCTGAATATATTGCTGTTATACAAAGCACTTGACTTATGGTTATCAGAAATCTAATAATCCAATTGATATGCACTTGGTAAGAAGTTAATTCTGTTTTAATCCAAATTCAAAGAAAATTAATAATCCAGTGTGCATTTTATCGATAAATAAATGGATTTTCTAATGAAAATATCAAACCCCCCACCCACTAGAATTTTAAAAGTCATTAGTAAGTAATTGTTGAATGTATGGTAATTATTGTACAGTATTTATACACAACCATATTAGATATAAAATGATCATGGTAAATTTGACAGTGAATACCCCCTGTTAAGAAATAATGATCACAACTAAACGTTAAAGTGAAATTTAAGGTATAAATATTCAAGTCATATCCATGATAGATGTCTGACTGAGCAAAGTACACATCGTGTTCTCACCTGTTTAACTTCGGACGGGTATGTGATTCTAACATTGACTCATGAGATTTTTAATCAATCTCAAATGGGGTTAATATCATAGTGAAAACAATGAAAGTGAGTTATTCTGGTGTAATTTGTCAATTTTATGAACACTATGCACATTATGAAGTTTTTCAAGTGGGAAAAATTATGGTAAATGATAGTTTTCAAAATTATTTGTCTTAAGTCAATATTTGGTAGAAGATTAATAGTAAAATATGGTTATATATTACACATTAATAATGACATGTATACACACTATTTGGTAGAAGATTAAATAGTAAAATATGCTTATATATTACACATTAATAATGACATGTATACACAATATTTGGTAGAAGATTAAATAGTACCGGTAAATATGGTTATATATTACACATTAATAATGACATGTATACACACTATTTGGTAGAAGATTAAATAGTAAAATATGGTTATATATTACACATTAATAATGACATGTATACACAATATTTGGTAGAAGATTAAATAGTAAAATATGCTTATATATTACACATTAATAATGACATGTATACACAATATTTGGTAGAAGATTAAATAGTAAAATATGCTTATATATTACACATTAATAATGACATGTATACACAATATTTGGTAGAAGATTAAATAGTAAAATATGCTTATATATTACACATTAATAATGACATGTACCAGTATACACAATATTTGGTAGAAAAACTTAAATAGTAAAATATGCTTATATATTACACATTAATAATGACATGTATACACAATATTTGGTAGAAAAACTTAAATAGTAAAATATGCTTATATATTACACATTAATAATGACATGTACCAGTATACACAATATTTGGTAGAAAAACTTAAATAGTAAAATATGCTTATATATTACACATTAATAATGACATGTATACACAAAAATATTAAGATGATCTTTAGTAATTCAAGAGTTAAAGTCAAAATGTTGCATTTTATTTCTTATACATGTGCATGTGTCAATTAAAAGTGCGAATGAAGACAAGAATTGAAATGAGTAAGAATTTAGTTGTGTCTGACCAATACCAATCAGCTGTTTAAAAGTAGGTTTACATTAAACATTATGTGTATTAAACGTGAATCTATTTTAGTTAGATTTCAATGTCGAAGTTCTGTCTATTTTTATCTTGCACACATCAGGTAGTGTCAGAGGCTACCTGCAATGTGACTAATGAGTTCTGTCCCTTTAATGTGTTGATAATAATCTCCCTTTATTTCACCTGTTGGCCCTCTCCAGCTGCTCAGCTCTGGTGCCAGTAGAACAAGTGGATTCTACATCAGGGGGTAGCAAGATGAAATGGGCAGTAAATTTAGGATTGAAACTTCTCCAACAGTTCTATATCAATTGCTTAGTTCCACCTGTTTTTTATCAGATTAATATTTTTTCATCAAAATGTCTGACAGGAAGATGAGCTTTGCGGAAGTTTCATTTCTCTAAACTTTTTCTTTCAGATAAGGATCGGTCTAATATAACTTGTTTTTCATAGAGCCATGATATCATCATAGTCTTTGATTCTTTGAGAAAAACATCTGTATCAGTAATGAAAATGTTCCGTTATTTAATAAAATTGTCTTGTAAGCTTTTGAAAGAAACAGTCGTACAACAGAGAGTCTGAGATAAGATAGAAATGGTCATTTTGTCTTACGTGTGTTTTTTTTTGTTTGAGAGTTATTGTGTGTACCGCAGAGTGAGGAAATAGCAGACAGGTCCGTTGAGGCAACAGATGTTCCTTCTACGTCATTCTTTTCTCTTCACTCAGCTCTTCTTTGAGGAGGAAATAAAGATGAATATCAATTATTTTGATGGCCTTTTATGTATCATTCTTGATCATTTGTTTCATATTCTTCTTATTTTTCAATCAAATTCTTTTGGAGTTTTCATTACAAACACTATGTTCTCTATACCACAAATACCTCAAATACTGAAGAGCTACCTGTTTCACCAATTAGACATTAATTTACTACCTTTATAATTTAGATTCAACTGTCGGAGTCCTTGACTTTCTAGGAAAGTGCATGCATGTTCCATATGTTTACATGAATGTATTTGAATATGCTTGTTTGTACAGATTAACTTATTCTCAATTGTAAATTAAAACATACAGAATGTATCAATTAATATATAGCCAGCAATATCTAAAGTTGGTCAATTTGCAATAAAAAATTAAGTTTTCAAAAAGTTTTCTTAATTCATGAGACATGTTATTTATGTTTAAATTCTTAATATTTTTTTTTGTAGAGTTTTAACTCATCCCTCATTATACCTCCAGCAGAGTATTTAATGGACAAATTTACCATATTTGGCTTTGCGGTTTACTAGATTGTTAGGTATTTAAGTCTGTGTAATACGTTCCCAATCATTACCATATGGATTTGACGGGGGCTCAGCCCCTATCTATTGTCTGTTTATTTTGTGTGAGATAAGAAGTTCTTGTAAACACATCCTGTATGCTTCGGTTCAGGTTTTCTGTGGTACGGAACACTGCAGGGTGTAACGCAGGGCTCACGTTTATAGTTACGGCATTATCTAAAGTTTATTAACAATAACCTTCACTATCTATTATTAATCCGTAAATATGTTGACTTGTGGTTACTTTCGATTGCAATTTTTAGATAAACAGGCTTTAAGTGTCATGATTTGTCAATTGTGGATATATATTATATTAACTTACTTATCTATGAATAAATACATTAGGATTTGGTGGGTTAAGGCATTGGGTCTTTAGAAATTGAACTGAAAGTATAGGAAAATGACGATAAATAGGAAATCCCGTGGTGAATTGTTGTGCAAACTTGACAAACCAATCGAAAACCACAAATGATAACAGAAAATCTTAGTTTAGGAAAGTTCCTACAAAATATTGATAAATTATTTCATTATGGATAGCCATATGAACTGTTTTAATGTTCTTTTATACAGAACACATTTTTTATGCTCTTGCTGTTGTGGTGTAATGGTCTCTCAAGGTTTGAGTCTTGGTCCCATAGGGGGTATAAATTCCCTGTCAAATACTTGTTCATACTTCATGAACTATTCATGAAGTATGCAAGAATAGTTCAAGAAAAATTCATGTGACTGAATGTGTCATCTACTACTACTATGGCTATGAGCTTGAAGCCGACATCAAGTATTCACTAATTCTCCAACACAATTTTTAACATACTGTCATCCATATTAACGGCAGTGCATGCTTTCAGCCAGCCAGTTCATACTCATGCCCATGAAAAACTAGCAAAAAATGTTGAATTTTGGTAAAGAAACAGACATTATTTATTCATAAAAAAGAATTATCTGCGGAACTGTAAAATTTGAAACTGTTATGATTGCATTATCACTGTGTTCGGATATTTTTTTACATTAAATAGACATAATGATAAATGAATTAGTTGTGATAAGATGCCATATTGAAAATTTATTATCAATAAACTGCACACTGGTTGTGTCACATTAATTTTATTATTAAGACTTGAACAAAAGATGAAATTCATTTATTGACAATCTGACGCTCATATATTTAACCCTCACTCTATGATTAGTAAATATAATTTGTTTACTTTATTGAAAATAAAAATTAAAAGTCAATTTGTCGTCTGTTGGTTTTTCTCTATTGTAGAAAAATGATTAATGTGATTTTATGTAAATATTGACTGTTCCTTTCAAATTCCTCGACTTAGATTTTCGATGACTTTCTATAGCTGGGAAAATACTTCATATGAAACAAAACTGCCTCTGTGCGGCAGTGTTTTGTGGGGAACATTATTCCATGATGGAAATCTCGTTTTTCAATCAATTCTTTGTATAATATTATTTCTATCTTATAATTTAGTTAAAAGTTTGATTTCTGATGTATAGGAAGTGAAAAAAGGGTGTTTTCCATTACTGTTATAGCACTCTCTTGTCCGAAAAGTGGTTAACCCATCTAAAGCATTTTTTGAATTAAATTCTCATTATTAATTTTTAGTAGGTGACAATTTAGATAAATCATTTACTATAAGACTGTAAATTTATGTTTAAAATTTATGGTACTTATTTTTGCTGTGTTGGAAAGTGATTGGAATATAGAATATTTTCTTATTTTATGGTTATGATATCATAGCATTGTATTGTTCAATAGTTACAATTATATATTTTGAAATTACATCACACAATACACAATACCTCATTTATATAATCAGCTTGAACTGTTGTATGTGTCAAACCTGTGTTATCTGTCACCTCCTAATAAAAATCACCCTGTGAATAAAGGCCAATATTTGAAAAAATGTCATTGGTGATTTAGAACAGAATGACCTTCAAATAAAGGCCACCTGTCAAAATAGGCCACATAATGTCTTTCCAAAGTGTGGCCTTTGTTTACAGGTTTGACTGCATATATATTTTCATCTAAATGCAGACTGATATTTTGTTGATTAGAACAAATGCTGATACCTATATTTTTTTTCATCTCAGTTCTATTTGTAGCGAAATTTATTCAATGAAAACCTGCACATGTTGCCTTGATAAAAAACTCACCCATATTTTCACTAGATAGTTATCTCGAACATTTATCTAAGAAAATCTAATTCATTAAAACTTTTACACATGTCCTATAAAACAGAAATGAAAAAAAATTGATAGGAATCATTTTATAGTTTATTTTGGTTGATGATAAATGAAGCTTATTTTTGTTGTTTTAACTGATGTATCGAGATACTAATTGTTATCAAATTATGTCCAAACCTATCGGAAGTCTGTTTACACTTATCACATGACCCCAGTAAAAATATTCAGTTTACACGATTTCGTGTATCAATTTGTTCTCCGGGTAGATAAGCATTTAAATCTAAAACATTCTATTTTGCCAACCTGTTTTTTTGCAGTTGTACCATTCACTTCAAATGGAATTTATGAAAAAATGAATTTTCTTGAATATTCTTGATTCTTGAATAGTTCATGAAGTCTGAAGGACTATTTGACAAGGGTTCTCAGATCAATGTTAAATTAGAATACAGTGTTTAAATGCTTGAACCAATCTGCTTCTTTTAGGTAAATTATTATATTATAAAAAAAAATCATTTCTGATTACCCCGCCACAAAAGAAGCAGAGACTTCAGTTAAAGCCTCTGCTTCAATTGTACTTCAGAAGTACGTGCTCATTAAAATAGGATAGGTAGGTAGGTTGGGACATGTTTTCTTGCTCATTAAAGCACATGTAACATGGAAAGATGTAAAAAGTGAGAAATTGGATTTGCTGTTCCTCAGGCTTAAAATAAAAAATCTAGGTTTGCTTGTAAATATTAGGGTCAGTCAAGTAACTAGAAACAAAGAACTGTTTTAATGCCTTATAATTATATTGTACTGACAACTTTGTAAACAAATTCTGATTTGTGAATGTAGTTCTTTAGACCAAAGATTTCACTCCATTTGGTCCTTGTAATTACACAAAAACCTCCAAAAGGATTTCTTTAACTCAATCAGATATTTCGATTTCTGTGTTGCAAATTGTATCAACTGTTATTTACCAGAAAGTGGCGCTCAATTGAATTCACTGTCAATGTATGAATAGATTGAAACTTATCCGATATGAAATAGATATAATAACATATTATATTTTGTAATTAGGTCCATATAAATGCTCAATATTGACAGCTTAGTAAGATCTTTTAATTCCAATTACACTGAAATTGAAAATTGGGGTTACGTATAAATGAAAGAGAAATGCCTAATGCACAATGACGTATTGAATCGTTACCTTTCATCTTAGAAAATTAATCAAAATACTATTTTTACCCTTTACACGATATTATGTTCGCTGTGATAATTGCCAACCACCTGTAGTGCCGCTGAAATCATAATAATTTATCTTGGTAGTGTCAAGGTTTTTGGTGTAAGATCATTGTAGAATTGTATAGTCTTATAATTTGAACTTCTCCATACTAAGTTTTGCTAAACGTTACTTCATTTTTAGAACATTTTAATGACTTTTTATACCATTGCTTATTATCAATAGATCTAAAGAACATCGTATATTCACATTCTATTACCACCTTTCTCTGTTTGTCTGAAAAAGAAACAACTTATCATAAATATGATTAAATGCATAAAATAAAGCATTTCTGTTAAGTGCCACCCTCGTAGGTTATCGAGGCTGATACTTTATGTAACTCCCACTGTTGCCCAAATCAGATAGGGACTTCAAGGCTTATCAGTCAGTGCTGTAGTACCACGCGCCAAGTCACCTGTGTTCCTAACTGTACATTGATTGGCTTCCATTCGTCATATCCGAGTCAAGAATCATGAAAATCGACAGAATTTGTATTTCGCAATCAGCTGTTATAGTACTGTATAGTTTAATTCTGTGTTGCGTTAAATGTACTTGAAAATTTAAAGTGTGAGATAATTAAGCAGTCAGGTGTCTGCTATTAAGAATAAGAAGATTTGAAGAACAACACATGTTTCTCAGAATCAGTGAAAGTTTGAATGTTTTCACCAATATTTGGAATTGTTTGAAAATCTTTTAACTTTTATGTAACTTGATTGTTGTCTGAAAAGGTAAATAAATATTTTTTTATCATATATTGAATTAGTTTATTTTTTACACAGAACTGGGTTTATCTTATTCATGTATTATTGAGGGATTTGGTTCTCAAGTGTTGCATTATTCACTGTCAAATGATTATATTATACATACTCAATGAACTATTTATGAACTTTTCATGAACTGTTCAAGAAATGTTCAAGAAAAATTCATGTTTTCATGAATTTCATTCGAGGAGGAATTATTATGTCACTTACTAGTATAATATTTTTTTAAAAGATTTTAATGTCTAATCATCTTAACTCTCTAAATATTTTCTCATTGACTTGACATAATAAAATTATATATTTTGTCAAAGAACTACTTAATAATTATGATTTGAATTTTGCTTTTTTCTATTAATGAATGTTTGTCTATTTTCAGGCCCAGGGGGTTTGGAGCGTTGACTACATACCCCGTGGTACCAGGTTTGGGCCTCTTAATGGTGAGACTTTCCGTGAGGAACCACTAAGGAGGAGTGACACCAACAGAATCTGCTTGTGGAAGGTATGTGCTTATTTCTTAATATTTGTATTTGTTTAAGTGGGTTTTAAATGCCGTTTTTTCAATGATATTTCATATATATACAGTGACCGGTTCACCTAACCAATTTTCATGGACTTACTGTATTTCCAACTTACGGTACCCTTCCATAAGGAGATGGCAACTTGACCACATGTAGAGGAAAATCACTTTTCTTAAATTTTCATAGAAGGGTATAACCTGTTGCAGCTGGGACTCAAACCTTGATCTCCTGCGGTTACAAATCCAGCGCATTATCTACTGGACCACAGTCATGGCCTTGATAATTCTGGTATCTGCAAACTCGATCTGGTTTAACTGTTCTTTTTTAACAAAAGACTGCCTTTAATTAGTCTATGTATGATTGATTTGAAGGGGTTTTGAATATGTAATATTTGATATAAAAAAAGTCATTTTTCATACCGTTATCTTGTCCATTATCTTTAACTAAGACATATTTATTCTTGCAAAAGCGCATGTACAACCGCTAATGTACTGATGATTCAAAATAAACCTTTTTTCTACCACAGAGATGACTTCTATTAAGTGTGAATTTAGCGCAAACATAATGGATTGTGAAAAAAGTCCAATGTGTCAAGAGAATTTTTTTCAGCGTCATGTTTTGTCATGTGATTGAATAAACGTGTCTACAATCTTGTGATTAAAAACACATTTGGTGCTAATCATGAATTTCAATTTATGACTTCATAAATTATTAATTAGATTTATTATTCATACAAAGTGCTGTTTTTTTTGTGCACGAAATGATTTTCCATACAAACGACAAACTGAACATAGAACACTATCACTGATGATTATCTTTGTATATTTATATATTTTCACTGAATCAAGTATTAAATTATTTGCATATAAAGTGCATTGGCGCTCTGAATTGATGGTGATATGATTTTAAATCCATAGAAGAAAATCTTTTCTACTTTGCATCATTATACCAGATACTAGTAGTTTAATAAATCTACTTTTACGGGTAAAACATATCTTTTGTAATTAACCATGACAGATATCTAGGCGATAAAATTTTTCGTAATGAACAATCTTATTCAGTCAGTCAGAGGTGACATGTTTAACCTAAATGAAGTTTAAATTTCAAATAGAAAGTGAGATTATATGTACGTTTTAAAAAAAATGGGGTTTGGCAAGACTGGTATGACAATTAATCATATAATTTTTTAAATGATTCGGTTTAGCAGGTAAATAGGTGAAAAATTATTAGTGCCTGCTGACAAGAATAAAAAGGCTTTACGGGCATGATTTATCATTGGGAGAAAAGAACGGATAATTTTTGTTGACAGGAAGTATACAGTATGTTTTAGAGCTAAACATTTTTTTCGCCATCCCTATCTTAAGATGAAATCAACTCATTAATTTCTCTTTTCTGAAATTGAATTTAAAAAACTTGATATAAAATACTCTTTTTTTGTGTATCGGAACTGCCATAAGCATTTTTTTTAAAAATCATTAAAAAATCCATTTAATCATTAGATGCATATTATTTTATTATGTAAGAATTAATGTGATTTTATATTAATGAATCATCAAATCAATCAGTGATTTAAGTTTTAAAATTTGTACATTTAGTTAAAATTTCTAGCATGTAATTAAGATTATAATAATGGGCAAAGAGAATCATATACATTTTTAACATAGACTCTAATTTACTAGTAATATCTCGATCTGTGGCTTGGCTTACATATATCATACTTTTTTATCATACATTTTATTTGAGTTGAATGAAATTAAATTATATGAATCTTGATCTTATTATTTTGATCTTCAAATTTTCAAGGACAACAAAGTGTCCAAGTTCATGGGTGTTGGCGACACTAGTCATAGCACTTAATCTTGATTGTTATGTAATTTTGAAGTTTTTATTGAGTTCACTTTAATGACCTTGACCTTTTCATTTTGACCTTCAGATTTTCAAGGACAACAAAGTGTGCAAGTTCATGGATGTTGGGGACACTAGTCGTAGTAACTGGATGCATTATGTGAACTTCAGTTACAACTCCAGCCATCAGAACGTGATCGCATGTCAAATAGATTATAATATCTACTTCTACACAATTAAACCAATTCCGCCGAACACGGAGCTACTGGTATGGTACTGTCGAGAGTATGCTGAAAGGCTTAACGTACCAAAAACTGGCGAAGAAATGTTACAAGCATGGAGTAAGTAGCATTCTTTATTAGATGTTCAGCCTTTGCAGTGTTTTTTTTTACCTTTAGGGAAAGATGGCGGGGCCCTTAATTAGAAAGGGGAAAAATTTCATCATGCATTAAGGGGAAAGATATATTCTCCTCAGACATGGGAATGGGGCAGACTTTCGGCCCCTAATTTGTCCCCAAAAACACAGCATTGGCAAATTCATCACACAAGTTTGTCATACCATGTTCAGTATGCACACAATCATACCACTGACAGTCAAATACTTGATATCTACTTTGTACATCATGATCAGATCAGTAGCCAAGTATACACGAACAACTTTACTGAAAGTAAAAGATAATTGAATTTTTAAATTATGAAAATTTATTCTCCAGAATTTAAACATTTATTACGAAGACTCTACAAGATTTCACATCAGAAAAATACTTGTTTGCTCCAAATTTGGTTAATTTGAAGTTTTACTTTACAAGCTTATGAAATTCTAGTTCTTATTTCATTTGTGGTATTTGCCACTTAAATATTTTACCTTAGGGGCAGTCTTTAGCTATTTTAAATCTAATTTCACCCTATAAGTCTTATCTTATGTGCAAAAGCTCTGTTGGAAAAATGAATGTGTAATCTAATATTTAATTGGTGTTTTTCATTCTCTTTCCGCCGATTGCGTCGACAATGAACGTAAGTGACAAAATGACAGCCAAATGTGAGAAAAGCATTATTAAATACGCCTTGAATTTCTTTTCTGTTAAATCTAAAACATCATATTATATTCCTTATATAAAAGCCTGCTTTTAACATCTTTACTCTTTTTCACTTTTTGGTCTAAAGGGATGAAAGACACTAATATGTTCACCGTATTTGAGCCTTCATTTGATTAAATTGTTAAACTAAACATTTGACTTGACGAATCTTTCCTGTGGTGTTCAGTATCGTGAAAGAAGTTGTTAAGTTGTCTAAATATTTACTAAGCACTTTCATAAAGGGAAGAAATGCTCGTTTTAAAATCTACATTTTATAAACTTAAAATGGTTTAAGCGTTTTTTGTGTTTACTTTTGATGAAAGTAAAATGAAATGAATATTGAAACTCTCTTCAGTAACGAAAGAGTTCAAGTGGGTATAAGTTGAAAACATGAGCATATCTCTGTCCCCTGAAGTGCTCTAACACATTCATCAGGATGGCCCTCTGACTGATATTTAATAAGCTTGTAACGTAAACACGAAATTGGATCAAAACTGTTTTTCAAATTGAAGAGTTTTTGCATACAACTTTCATTTGAAAAAAGGTCTTTTTTCAAGTATTGTGGATCATAAAAAATAGATGTTTAAAGCATTTTTAAAATAAAAATACATGAATTTGAAACCACTGTTATAGTACAAATGTGCATATTGCATAACAAAACGTTTTTATGTCTTTCTAAAGACATCTTTGCCCTAACTGAATTTGATTGATGTGTATTTCTCTGAATAATTTATTTTTCAAATTCTGCGATATAAATAATACTTAGGTTGTAATGACTGTATACAACTATTATGCATTTTCATCTTATACGTTTTTAACTATAAGTATATTTTATGTTATTTCAGAGCGACAAGTGGTTAATCAACAAACACCCATACCTTTACCAACGTACATTGAAGAGCGCCATCTATGTTTAAATAGGCATCAGTCCAAAACACCACCTGCATCTACCAAGGAAAAACCTGTTAAAGATGACCATTGTGATAGTGATGATAGTGATGTCCGGGAAGATGGATATGCCATAGATTATAGTCTTCATAAACGGGACGGAAGCCCAACAAGTGATGATCTTGACCATCAACATTTACCCGGAAAACGCGCATCATTTAGCGGTGATGATTCTCTGTCACCCTTCAAGAGCCCAAAGTTTAGGTTTGGATCAGGAAGTGCCTTTACTAGTAAGATCTCTCCAGTTAGTAGTGCAAGGAGTGGTTTGCCTAACATTATGGCTCCATCGCCAATTAAGGTGTCTCATAGCACCCCTAAAAAGAGCACCAATATGGATTTTTATGAAAATCTTTTCTTGAAGAAGATGAAAGAAAACCATGAGCCAGATAACTTACCAAAATGGAAGGAACCAAAGCTAAGTCCAACAGGTGTAGACACAAAACTAGAAATCAAAGATGAACCTAAATCAGCTGATAAGAAGGAAGCTCAGGATGCAAAAGACTTGAAAACCCCAACATCAGAACCATTCAGTCCTTTCCCCTTTAGACCTTTCCAAGGTATGGATAAACCAGTGATGCCTCCGTACCTTAATGTTTCTCCTGAAGAGATGTATTCAAAGTTTATGTCACCTGGACCAATGGGTAAATCAACACAGGCACCCCCACCTGGGCCTCTGTACTTTCCACAGACTGGTATACCTGGTATGTATCCATTCAGTCCAATGTACCCATTCAACCACTTTCAGCAGTTACCATGGCCAATGTTTCCACCGCCGTATCCTCCAATGAGTATGAACAATTCACAACCACAGCATCATCTTCCTCCTCCTGCTCCTCATCTACAACAGCCACCATTTACACGACAACCTTCAAGTCATTCTGGGGTCCAAAGTAGTGATCCATTGAACCTAAGCATCAAACATAAATCTGCCATTGAAGGAAGGGGTCATAGATCATTGCCATATCCCCTTAGGAAAAAAGACGGAAAAATGCTGTATGAGTGTAAATACTGCCTGAAAACATTTGGACAGTTATCTAACTTAAAGGTTCATTTGCGTACACACACTGGAGAGCGGCCTTTTGTGTGCAAAACTTGTGGTAAAGGATTCACCCAATTGGCTCATCTTCAAAAGCATCATCTGGTTCATACTGGTGAAAAACCTCATGAATGCCAAGTATGCCATAAGCGATTCAGTTCAACATCCAACTTGAAGACTCACATGAGATTACATAGTGGCGAAAAACCATTCATGTGTAAACTTTGCCCAGCTAAATTCACTCAATTTGTGCATCTTAAACTTCACAAAAGACTTCATACTAATGAAAGGCCATATGAATGTCCTCAGTGCAATAGAAAATACATCAGTGCTAGCGGGTTAAAAACTCATTGGAAGACAGGAAACTGTATTCCAGCTGGTATGAGCATGGACTATAGTATGTTGATACAGCATACTACTGAAGCTGCCATTAAAGAGATGAGTGAATTTGGTGATATGAACGATATTGCCATGATTGACAATGGTGAATATGAAAAGTTTGATAAAGTTGAAAATGGTCAAAGTAATGCAGCAAAAGACAATACATTGAATGAAAGCGATGAAAAGATTGAGAAATCATATGACCAAGAACAATTTGACAATTCCCCTCTAGATAATCACCAGTTCAGAATGTTTCATAAAGAAGGTACCGATAGTGCTAATCAATCTGTGGGTAGTCAACCAGGCACTCCCGGTAGTGAATCTGAAAGTTACCATAGCGATGACCTTGAAGACCTTCAAGGTGAATTGTCTCCCGGACAACATGATTTTTCATCTCATTCTGATGTCCAACAAGGTCAATTAGACTATTTTAGGGAAAGAAACACGTCCTATGAACAAAAGGAGGAAGAAAACGAACCAGAATATGAACAACCTGCATTTAAAGAACAAAACTTTCAACCCATGGATTGTTCTACAAAATGTTAGAACTTGTTTCATACTCTTTGTTACCATGGTGATAATTAATCTCTGTCTCGTTAATTAGCATAATATTTACATACAAATGTATTTAGAATATCGAGCACTCAGCGCAACACTGTCATAACTGGTTCTTATTTCAATATGAGTTACGACACTGTTGCGTTGAACCCTCGATATGATAGTTTAAACTATTATAAATTATGATGCTTGTGTTAGTATGTGATTTTTGTATGTGGACTCTGAAGTTTCCATCAGCAAATTATAGTTGAAATTGGTAATTGTTTTAAAAAAACTTCATTGATTATTTAGAACAAAACACCCTCTGAATAAAGGCCACCTGTCAATTAAGACCATGTTATGTATATTTGGTCTTTCCCAAGGGTGGCCTTTGTTCACAGGTTTGACTGTAATTAATATGTATTTTCATGAAGTATCTATTCCTGTTTTTCATTGAGGACCAATACACTAATATTTCAGGGTTGACATTTTTCTATGTTTTTATATGATAAAGCACAATAGAAGTTTTTTAGATTTTATTTAGGACTAAGTTACTTTTGTTGTTCAATTCATCTGATTTTTGACTACCTGTTGTTTTTTTGCCATTTTTTATAAGAATTATTTAAAACTAGATTTGTCTTCATTTTGACCATATTGGTGTGCTCTGTGCTACATATCAAATCTTAAATTGTGCCTGTCAATATCTTTAATGCATTTAAGCAATATTAGTTCGACTGAATTTTTTTTTATTGTTCATCAAGTTTGTCTGTATGTTATTTATAATTGTATAACATGTTACAAATCATGTATTCAGAATTGTGTCCTGTTCTCATATATGGTAGGTATGATAAATATTTTTAGAAAATATTATGACTTAATAATTTATACATATAATTGTTTAGTGAGTATTTATTTTTTCTGTTTAGAGTTGTGGTATAATACTTTAAAAAACAGTAACAAAATTCTACAAATATCATTTAAGAATTGTGATTTGATTTTTACCAATCTGTAAAAACAATACAAATTATGCAGTTTTTGGACTTTTTTATATTTTTTCAAACTATGCATGGCATTACTTATCTAAAACAGATTCTCAATGTTTCAGAACCATAGCAACAGGGTGGTGGGGGATAGGGTGGACTTATCCCCCAGTAATTTTTTTCTGTATTGATTTTTAAAGGGGGCTTTTAATGATTCCCTCCCCTTTTGTCAGACAAAATCTAAACCCCACTCCAATCTGAAATTAAAATTAGACGTTTTAAGAAAATAATTATGATTTTCAAACATTTCTTTTTGGTGCATTTGTTATTTTTAATCTTAATTTTCAATATATGAATAGTTAGCAAAAATACAGCATTAGAATCTTAATGTATAGATGTATTCAAACATAATTCTAGATACCATGTACTTCTGTATCATTTTATTCATATAATCATATAGTCCTTGATGGTCTAGTCTAAAAAAAAGTGTCATATTAACTATGTGTGCCAATCTGAGATTTCTGAGTCATTCATGACATTTTTAGCTCACCAGAGCACGAATGTGCTCAAGGTGAGCTTTCGTGATCGCCCTGCGTCCATCGTGCGTCGTTCGTCGTAAAGTGGCGTCCATGATTACTTAAAACAACATCTCCTCCTACACCACTATGCAGATTGCAACCAAACTTTGCTGGAATGAATTTTGGGTGGTCCCCTTTCAAAGTTGTTCCAAAATTAAATTTCATTAAAAACTCTGGTTGCTATGGCAACAAATAGAAAAAACTTAAAAAATCTTCTTGTCCGAAACCACAGGGCCTAGAGCTGAGATATTTGGTATGTAGCATTGTCTAATGGAACTCTATAAAGTTTGTTCAAATTATTCCCCTGGGGTCAAAATTGGCCCCACCCCGGGGGTAACTTGATTTTACATAGACTTATATAGGAAATTTAAAAAATCTTCTTGTCAAAAACTACAATGCCTAGAGCTTTGATATTTGGTGTGTAGCATAGTCTAGTGGACCTCTACCAAGTTTGTTCAAATTATTGCCCTAGGGTCAAAATTGGCCCCGTCCCGGGGGTCACTTGATTTATATAGACTTATATAGGAAAATTTAAAAAATCTTCTTCTCCAAAACCGCAAGGCCTAGAGCTTAGATATTTTGTATGTGGCATTGTCTAGTAGACCTCTACCAAGTTTATTCAAATTATGGCCCTGGGGTCAAAATTGGCCCTGCCCTGGGGTTTATTCTATTTTTTTATAGGAAAATTTGAAAAATCTTCTTCTCCGAAACCACAAGGCCTAGAGCTAAAATATTTGGTATGTAGCATTGTCTAGTGGACCTCTACCAAGTTTGTTCAAATTATTGCCCTAGGGTCAAAATTGGCCCCGCCCTGGGGGTCACTTGATTTATATAGACTTATATAGGAAAATTTAAAAAATCTTCTCCAAAACTGCAAGGCCTAGAGCTTAGATATTTTGTATGTGGCATTGTCTAGTGGACCTCTACCAAGTTTGTTCAAATTATGGCCCCAGGGTCAAAATTAGCCCTGCCCTGGGGTTTATTCTATTTTATATAGGAAAATTTAAAAAATCTTCTTCTCCGAAACCGCAAGGCCTAGAGCTAAGATATTTGGTATCCAGCTTTGTCTAATGGACCTCTTTTAAATCTGTTCATATAATGGCCATGGGATAAAAAACGGCCCAGATGGGTCACTTGATCTTACTTGGACTCGTATAGAAAACTTCAACAATGTTCATCTCCAAATGACCTTTTTTCCTGGTGAGCATTTATAGGGCCATCATGGCCCTCTTGTTATGAGTATGACTACAATTCAGATGTATGTGTTTAATTTTGCTTGGTCTTACTAACATACCAATATAAAACATTCTTAACTGACTATTGTCTGACCAAGATATTTAATTTATGTTTAGGTCTCTGGTCAAACAGAACGTAATGTTGTTTAGTCACTGGTCAGTGAGAATGCTAAAATACATGACAGTTGCTCTATTTTTAAGCAATTATATGTGTGTGAAGTGCAATTAACATTTTATTTGTCATTTTATAAATTTTTAATTAATTATTGATGTTTTTAATGTTTTAACAAGACTTAATTTCCTGTACAAAAAACGTTTCTTCTTTTGTTTGTGGTTATTTTTTTGAAAAAAAGAATCAAACTTTGTTTATGCCATAATTTTTTAATCATGAATAGAGTGGTTGAAAAAGAATTTATCCAATGATATGAATGCACTAAGAAGCGGCTTTTGATGTTTAAAAACAATTAAAAAACAAAAATGTTAAATATTTGATGGAGATTATATTTGAAAACTTACAAAAAGGAATTAATTTGCTTTGAATTTTTGTTGCTATAGTTTTATGATCAAGATATTGAGGATATTTCATTTAGTGAGTGAACAGATTATATTTAGATTCACGTTTATGCATTGTTTAATGTTGGAAGTGCTTGACACACATATATTATAAGATACATTCATAAATGTGTGATACGAGGGTTAAATAAAATCTGTTAACCTATTTTGTGAACTTTATTCATAAATCAAGTGTCTTCTCCTACATGAAAATATCATATATTGTACTGATTTCTTAAAAATCCAGAGTTTGGCTTATTCATTGGTTTCGAATATATTTTTTCTCCTCATTAAATCCCATTTTGTCAATATACAATCTAATATTGTAGATACCAGTTAAGGCAACCTTATGTAAATGTCTGTATGTTGGAATATCTATTTATTTATGCCGATATGTATTACATATTTAATCAGTATTGTTAGTTCTTGTATCCATGACAACTGTTTTATAAGGCTATTTTCGTTGTTGGTGAAAATACCAGTTAATGCATTTATTTTTGCTGAAAATGGCAGTATTTTTGTTATGCCTTTATTTTATAATTATTTTATTTAACTATCACATGACATACCCTGTTTTCCCTATTTCTAGAAATCGGCTAATTCATTTTCTGTCATAAAGCTATTTGGGAATGATTCATTTTATTTTAGGGTTGGCAGGGTGATTTCTTTTACAAATAATGGCAACTGATTTGTAATTGACTTATTGTTGATTTTTTACTTGTTATTTATTGTTTAAGCATTTTTTTCTAAAGATTATAGTATGATTTTAAAGTGTTACGAATAAACAAAATATTTAAATTCTTTGACATTATTAAATGAAATAACAGTTAAGCCCCTAAAAACCAGGGTTTTGTTTGTGGATGTAAGTGTTTTTGCTATTGAACTGTACATAAAATGTCCCACTTCGTGGTTATTCAGATTTTCAAGCAAATCCTAATTATTCTTAAGTTTCAACCAGTGTTTTGTCATTTTGTGTTTAAATAAACAATTATACAAAATTACTTTGATTTGTTAATTTATGACTTGTGGTTTAATTATATCAAGTATCAGCATGTTGGTCTTTATAGCAACATTAGCAATAGCAACAGTTAAAATATTACATATTGAATAGCAACAGTGGCATTAGCAACAGCAGCAACATAGCAGTAACAACAGCAGCAACATAGCAGTAACAACATTTATGGCAACATCAACAATAACAATATCATTTATACCAACACAAATAATAACAACATCATTTATAGCGACAGTATTTATATCAACATTCATAGCAACACCAACAATAACAACATCATTTATAGCAACACCATAAATAACAACATTTATAGCAACAACAACAATAACACAACATTCATAGCAACAACAACAATAACAACATCATTTATAGCAACATCATAAATTAAAAAAATGTATAGCAAAAACAACAATAACACAACATTTATAGCAACACCATTGATAACAACATCATTTATAGCAACACCAAGAATAACAACATTTATAGCGATATCAACAACATTAATAACAACACCAACAATAACAACATCATCTGTGGTAATACCAACAATATCAATATAATTTATAGCAACACCAACAGTAGCATTATTTGCAGTAGCAGCATGGAAAAAACAACAGTTAATATGAAAACATATTTTTTGTCAAAAATGAATGCATTCACATAGATATAAGATACGATATCGTATATCATTTTAAGTTTTCCTTGTATCGAAAACTTTATAGACAGAAGATAATCGGAAACATATGCAATGGAACACTTCATGATATTTCTTAACATGTTCCCAATATGCTAGACCTACAAACTCATAGACAACTCAACAGGATGTGCATGTATCAGTTTTTCTCCAAAAAAGGTGCCCATTGTGCTTCTCCCAACGAACACAGTCTTGTACATATAATCATCAGTGTCATACAGTGAGTACATTCAGGGTTCTCTGAACGCCGGATACATCACTTGACTTAACTGTCTAAATAAGGTGACCATGCATTACACGATTCTCTTAATTACTCCAAACAGATCACTATTCATTCCAGCTTGGATCATCGTCAAAGTTTCTCCAGGGACCCAGCCCAAATCTCTTCTTGTCCCTTTTATCAGATTGAATTTCGCTCGAATACGTTTTAAGCAATCATTAGCTTTAAGTGAGAACGTAAGAGTCCTATTTCAAGTTAAATAGCGGTTATATGGCCTTGCCCAATATAATTATACCGTTCAACACGTGTGTGTCATCCATTCCGCTTCTTCTCCGTTGAAAGCAACATGACGGTCATTTAGGCATTCAATGACCCACTACACAAAAGTAACAGTTACCGGTACTATTCACGCAATCGTCCCAATGTTGTTAAACAGATAGCAAGAAGGACCACCCTATTTGATACCAAGTGTCAAAGTTCTTTGAGTTAGTAACCGGGTAGCCTGGTCATCAAATAAAGTATCAAATGTCTTTATTTTAACATTATTAACGTCCTTTAATAACATTGTACTGTTTATTAAATATACTGTCCAATCAAAATGTCAACTAAATCGCTTAAAATATGAGAAATAAACAGTGACAATTTTAATTTCAGAACAACTGCAATTATATTTTGACTCTGCAAATAAAATTCGTTTTGTAGCTTTTGATATTAATTTGCTTGTTCACGCAATCATGGGTTGTAGGTAGATTTACACGCGATCTACATAACCTTAAATAATATTGTGTCTTTGTCTTCATGATGAAATATTCATGACTATACGTGTCAAAAAGATTTACAAATTGGAGGTAGATCCATGTCTTCAATATGTTTTCCGCCGGAGTTTTACGGCGCACCAGAGAGTATAACCGCTCGACCTCTGACACCCCTTATAATCTTAGGACCCTTACAGTCATAAATAAAGGAAATGATAGAATATGTACGTAAATTTAAATACTCGTATATACTATTTTATTGTACGGCGACCGGAGTCGCCGTACATTCTGGAATGCTTATTTTTAAGTGGCAATGCAAAATCGCAACTTCTTGCACCGAAGCAGATTACTGATAGTGCCCGAAATATCCGCAATGGTCATCACGTGATATAAGCAAAACAGAAATAGAGCGAGGTCACGTGTTACTCACACCAACTAGTGTTAGCTTGATGACGCAGTCGCTATTTATAGTCTAAGAATGGAGCGAGCTCGATAAACAACGACGGGAATGAATCTGCCCATCTGTCAATAAACGAACCGAATCCAATCCTACTATAGTAAACAAACATGGCGTTGAATTTAGTACACTATCAAGCATTGTGTTATATTACTGAGGATGAAGAAAAACTACTTTTTAAGTGCTGTTCATGTGTACATACAGACTGTGTATTATTCAAGTTGTTAATCGGACTCGCTAATAGTCTCAATGATCACGTGACATTCACCGAATACTAGTAGCTGTTTCATATCGTTGTCGTCTCGTCAATGTCAATCACCTATAAATTACTAGAAACGTGTCAATATTTCAATAAAAGTGGTTTCAGTTGACTGAGAATTTGACTCTGCCTGGTGCGCTACAACGAGAACTAGTTTAGTATTTATATGGGCACTGTGACGACAGGGTTCGACATTAAGGCAGGTCCGAACGACAAATCAATAGCTTACTGGTCCAGTCTAGTGCATCTTGCTATTTGGTAGCCCGAATGGTCGTGCTCTTGAAAATGCAGCCGAAACTCTTTATATCAAAGGACTTAGGAAAAATTGTTCGATCTAAATGAACTTCGATGTATAAATTATTAGAGAAATTCGCTGTGTTTATTACATTTTGGAGCGATCGTCGGTGTGTTGTAATAATCATTTAATCGTGTTATAAGATACGGAACATGGTATTTATACGTTTCGATGTATTTTAGCAACATGTCGCAAATAAACAAAACATTATAAACATATTCACACAGACTAATTTAATAATCGCGAGCGTGGACACTGACTTGTTTACGCAATTGTCATTAACTAAATATCGATTTCGGAGCTCAATACAAAAAATGTCCGATCAGGTGAGAAATGATGACTTAATTGGTTCGACATAGACGGTCACTTTATGGTTCGATATAGATGGTCACTTTACAGTTGAAAATCTATGTTTGGGACCGTTATACCAGGTTTTTACGACAACGTACCCTCAGACAACGGAGTATATTATTTTTGGAGACTTTATTTAAATATTTTAAACGCATTCCAGCAGATATTGCAACGTCTGATACATCGAGGTGATAGTTTCCCCTGATTTTAATTTTAGGGTGGAAACAGGGACTACATATAGAGTACCTCGTGAACTGTAGAACCATATGACCAGATTCATGAGATTCATGAAGCATCAACGGCTTGTATTTTTGAAGGAGTAGATGATCACTTTAGTTTCGGGATCAGTTAAGCCAAAATAACAAATTCGTTTGATCTGAAACTTCGCACATCCTGATAAAAAATGTTACATAGGCCATATTCTGGTATTGAATTGCCGGATGCGATTTTGCGCCGTACAAACATTTAACTTGTATATATTGTAGTAGATTAAAATTTTGTTAAATAAGGAATGTGAGAATATATTGTCTGCTGTTTGGCTCTCTAAAGCATTTACGAAAAGTTGTTTATTCTGTGCGGTGTGTATGCGCGTATTTCCGTCCATTTCTTTAAGGCTAACCGACTGTTTTCTTGTCAGTCAATCTGTAAATGACCCTTCACGGCTTTTAGATGTTCATGTATCATATTAACATATTGGAAAGTTAGAAAAAAAATCTAATCGTGGGCATCTCTAAACGTTATCACCAGAGCAAATTTTGAAACAAAAACTTCTTCACTTTAAACCAACTTTTCTCTTCACAAAATCTGTCACAACCTGAAACAATGGTAATCGATCGTAGAGATAACAAGCACTATCTGTTTTACATCAATCCGGCTTGAAGGACCACGCCATTCATTTTCAGTGTTTTGGACCGTATTGAATTTCATTTTGTTTTGATTTTTAAACTTTAAAAATCTATAGGACAAAGCTTTAGGAGAAATTTATACATTTATCATTTTGATCACCCTAAAACAGCCTCCACTCATGCGATCTTGTACACCGAAAACACAACTCTCTTATCATAGTGGAATTTTTCGCGGTAAAAGGGAAGGGAAGTTGAAACCGAATATGCTGACATCCGAAACTGGGTGATAAGACAAAACAAAGACACTTGATACTAATGTGGTGAAACAATTGGGGAAAACATAGTTTTGGCTTCTTTCTGTACGCTTTTTATGTGCTTGTTCTCAGTTGCTTATCAGCTTTTGTTTTAAAGATACCCAACTTCACGCTAAAAATACGAAATCCTAAAAAGTCACTTTTAAAAATAGTGCAAAACATTTATAAATGGTGAAACTTCACGCCAAAATAAAAAAACTCCCCAAAATGTCACTTAAGTAGTGTAGCATTATCTATAAAATATAAATGGTGTAGTTATTGCATAGTTTAAAGTACAATACAACCTCTCCAGAGCGACCCTCTATGGTGCAACAAGCTCCCTTCAACAACAGCACGATTTAATTATTAATTCAACCTCTCTAGAGCAACCACCTCTGAACAACATAAGTTTGCTACTCCTAAAGGGTGTTGCTTTAGAGAGGTTGCACTGTATTAAAATATGGTACCATTAAAACACAAATTGAGTTTTCAACCGCGTGGCTGTAGATAGTTTTCTACATATCTGAAGACATGAACACGTGTTTTAGTAAATACATCTGCAATTAAGTCTCTGGCACACATTTGATTCAACTTTCTGTAATATTCATTATCAAATGAAATGTGTTTTCAGATTTTGAAAATAAATCATGAGCCAGGTGTCTTTTCCTCTCAAACGATACTAAGAAAGCGATATATTCCGTATTATACCGTAAAACCTTTCCAGAGCGGCCCTCTATTGATAACAACCCCCCTTTAAAAATGTTTAGCATGATTTTTTTTCCATTATCTATTAATTTAACCTCTCTAGAGCAAGAACCTCTCAGCTAAGTCATAATTTCGCTACTCACAAAGGGTGTTGCTTTGGAGAGATTACGCTGTACTTGTACATTGTATGAATATTGCGTATAAAGGTAAAGGTTTTGTTTATTATAGTGTCACTCTTATTGAAAGGGCCAGCCAAGTTGGCTTATGAAGCACCTATCTTATGTTCGCACTGTACCTCCCGAACCCCTTTTCCTTTTGCCGGGTGCCTGACAGAGATGGACCTACGGTAACCATTATTTAACTAGCTGGCGGCTCACCAACCGACCGCATCAGTTCTATCCCATTTTCAACTGGGGTTTCGAACATTCGATCTCCCGCTTCAAAGGCGGACACCCTAACCACTCGGTCACGGTTGCGATATATGAGGGTAATCGATGGTCTAGGGGTAATGAGCTGAACGACTAATCGACAAAGGTTGAGTGTTCGAATCTCGGCTTCGCTTTTCTATATTTCAGGGACGTTTTTTTCAGTGTCCCCGTCCCAACTACCGAGTTAAGTAATGTGTTAAGAAAATCACAGGAATAAGGATGAGGTCTGTATCGGTGCTTTACACTTTATTACAGTGCTTTGATGTGGATGCATTTCTATTTGTTCTTACAATATTGTTAATATAAACTTTAGGTACACTAGACAGAAGCACTAGACCCCAGCTGACATTGGTGAATCAAGAAACCACAGGGAGAAAAAATACTAATCATACGTTAATAAATTATTCAATCATTTGTTTGGTCCATGATATTAAATGATTCCCTTTTTAAAGACACACTGTAGGTTATTGTTCACACCATGGCTCATATTCCCAGGTGGCCGTTTAATCAGATTCCATTGTACATGTATTGCTAAAACAAAGCAAGACAATTTGACAAAATCGCCTTTTTAATGACCTCAGTTACATATTATTTAATATTCATACTTTTTTAATCCCACTTAAGTTGACTCATTTTTGTACATTTTCCTTAACCGAGATTTCTTATCAACATCTTCCCCGGTCCGTATATTAGAATCTGCCGCTGAACACTTAAATGAACGTGTACACCGCTTTCTCTCAACACTATTGAACAATCAGCCAAATATGAGCATTCAGTAAGCTGATGAACTTACACAGGAGTGCCCCAATAAATACTAGGAACATAAGCGACAATTCACGTTATATTAGGATCAAACGGTAACATCAATAGGATTCCGACATTCAATACACCTTGTATAACTATTGTTTTTCTTACATGAGTTTCCGATGAAATTTCAGTGGTCCCAGATTCATTCATGGCGTCAACACAGCCAGCAAAAAAAACACGTTCATTTTGTATTAATATTTTTAGCCGACCGTTTGTATTAATGGGTGGTAGACATTTTGGCGCTGTTTAGGGGCCCTACATAGTACAAGCCAGCATCTAATACAGGGAGCCACTGGGGTATCCGTATCAAACATCGTAGTCTACACACTTTCAGTCGTATCAAAGAGTGCAACAGGAGTCACCGCTAATGACAACATCACGCAATATAAACTCGCTTGGTAGAACACAATACGCGTATGACTCAATATACAGAGATAGTCGATTAAATAGTTTTATATAATTAAGAGATATCAAGAAGGTTTAAAAAGAAATTAGAGCCACATTACATAGAAAACAAAACTGGAATTTATTGTATGATGTGAAAACCAAGATCGTATGAAGTCCAACCCCGAGGAGACATTACTTGGCTTTGAATCATTTGATAGCCAATGTAAATTTGTTCATACGTTAAATATTAGTCAACAAGGCAGAACTTTGTACAAATGTCGACAATTACCTTAGTGATGGGTCATCTTTAATCGGTAACCCCCACCCGAGATACTGGTAAATATTGTAGGTAGAGCAGAATTAAACACATCTGTTACAAAACAAAATTACAGTACGCGATGACATTGGGCTTTTAAATGCAGCAAAATCTTTAAGAATGCAATTTTATGGCTGAGGGAAAGAAGGGCATATCTCTTTCGTTGTCAAAACGGGGATAAGCCCTTCTTTCACTCACCCCATTAATTTTGATGTAGTTACTAGTTAAAAGTGAATATCAGTAGTTCTTGGTTTACTACCCACTTATTAATGTTTATTGTGTATAAATAAGGAGTTTTGATGAAAACAATAAGAAGAATATTTTTTCAATTACTTTTGCTGAATTTTCTAATCCACTGTTGACACTTTCTGAATAAGAATTGACTGTAATGGTGGTGATACTAGCAGTCGTTTTTGAAGATACACGAGAAAAGGATTCATCGAAAAAAAAACACTAATAAAATTCCAACTTCCTATTCCACATAATCCACCATCCCCAAGACTCATCCAACACATAGGAACATACGAAAAATGGAGAAAAGAAGAAAGCCCCCAGGATAGAACTGCTTTGGAAAGATCTGGAGCAAAGCTAAGATGACGGTTGGTCCTTGTAGATGATAATCAGGAGAGGGTGAAGAAGATAGTATAAAAATGGTGATGATGAGAAGGAAGAAGAAGACGATGCAGTTAATGATGATGAGGTGGAAGACGAAGTCGATGGAGATAATGCTGGTGATGAAGATGGAGTAGACGATTAAGATAATGATGATGCTGATGATGTGGGTGAAGAGGATGAAGAAGACAATGAAGCCTGAATTCAGATGATGATGGCATTGTGGAAACAATAAAAATAATAATCGTAATTGTGTTCACATGTTTTATATTATTCGATCACCTATTGCATTGCTGTAGTTTGGAACATATTAATATACAAATACATAATGCGTAATGCGAATTATACATGCCATTATTATCTTGTATATGTGTGCAGGATTTAGAATATTTTCATGCAGAAATTTCTACATTTTTCCTCATGCTAATATTAAGTTCAGTCCAGCTAAAACAAAGAGAACAATATAGTTCATAGTCATAAAAAAGTTGATTGACAGAAAATTGCGTTTTTAGATCGATAACCGCGATAACATTAATCTATTACATAATCTTTTCGTGTGTATCATACACCAAAAATGTGACCCTTGGCCCCAGATAAGCTCCTTATATTCCGCAATAGGACCGAAGCACCGATACAAGCTGTGTGGCATCCATCTTGTGTTTGTCTCGTTTGGTCACTTTCTCCATCTCGTCTAAGCCTTCGTATTGATCAAGGATTACTTTGTGAAACAATGGATTTATATTTTAACGATTCCTGCTGTCTTGACAGCAGCTTATTCACCGTCACCGCCGATATATACTGTTGATAACGCGTTTTTGATACATCAAGATTGAGTGAGGATCTAGAAAATCCACAGCTACAACGTCTGAGTCATTAGGATGGTTCAATTCGCTCTTACAGTTCTAGATTAAGACGTAATACTAGGTTTGCTTGATTGCCACAACAAGAATGACGTAGAACAATTTGTTGACTTTAATGATCACATGGACAATATGTTCATACAAGAACTATACGCTGAGACTCGAAGTTGATGGTGTTCTCATTAAATCCAGTATCGCTATAATGATGCCTTATGTCCCAATTATAGCGGGTTAACTGACAAATTTACTATGGTAAAATAATTAATTTCTGCTGCATTGTTTTGAATTGGACGAAATGCTCATTAGTCATGTGAAGTATAATTCATTAATTAGCTATCTGTAGACAACACTTAAAAGAAAATTTAGCAATTTTTAAAAAAATGCTTAAAATGTCATTTTGGAAGTTGTTACCCTAGTATATATGTAATGAATGTGTTTTTGATCGGTGTGTTTTTATGTCTTAATAACACCATTCCTTTAAAGTGCTAACCTCTTATGGCCCTAATCAGTTCTCCTGCATTCAGATCACAAGTAACTGCAGACTTCTCTACATGAAAAAGCAACGATGGCGGACGAATGGCCTAAGACAAACCGTCACGGAGTACATAGGCGGCGCACTGGGTTCAAACTCATTGGCTTATATTGTTTGTCGTATACATAATAATTATAATCATGTCTCATTACTGACCATTGCGACGGATTTAGATGTAAAAGTTATTACAATAGTTAGAGTTATACAATAAATAAGAGTTGAAACTATGTGATTTTATATTTTGAATGCCTGCAATTGATCAACATCATTTAAATGTCTTCAGTTATATTTATTGCAAAATGAGCTGCTCAAGAATCACCTGGACACAACGCCACAATCATGGAACTAACAAGCTTGTTGATACTTGTGTTTAGATAAGTATAAAACACGCTGACACGAGTAAAAGGATTTCTTTTCCATTATTGTCGACTTCCAGGGGGAAATGATAATTTCATGTAACAAACAGTTTATTTCGTTTTAATGGTACATGCTTTGGCTAAGTATTAAATATCACCGATTAAAATTTAACAAACATACAATGAAAAAAGTATTAAATTATATTGAAATATTATTAATTTACCTCACTAGATTCCAAACCAATTCAATAACCGTTTACTATCTGCGACTATTAATATTTATTGTAAAAGTTAATCAAATTTAATATCTTATAACTACGAAATAAAATCGGAACATAATTTCATGTGTGAAAACGTTGTTTATTATTTCACATGTTTCTTCACTTGGGGTCTGTAATAATGTTATATAATCAACCTGGGCTCAATAATTGGAATATGTTATGGATAACCACGAAAGGCCATCCTTAAAAGAATGTTTGTTTGGGTTAATCCTACCAAGAGAATTTTCAGTGGGAAGGTAGGTAGGATCTTTTTCACTATTTTTATATTGAATTCAAAATTCATGTCAAAATGCTGTATAAATACTAAACAGAAATTTACTAAACGAGCCCAAAAAGTTAGGTAGAGCCGTTTTTGGTGAATAGGTAGCATATTACCCCAAACACAATATTTTATGGATGGTTCAATCTAATTTTTCTTTCAGATCTTCAAAGAATGATCGAATCCAGAATGATACTAGTATGTACCACGTTATTGATCTCTCGTTAATATTACGTTGGAAAAAATAGTTAGTGTTTCCAAAGCTTATCTGTTTTATAAATAAGATACTATCAGAAAAACGAGCAAAAAAGGAAGTCAGTGACGGTGGAGTTTGTAAAATAAGAACTGGAACTTTCTGTCAATTGTTAACTATGACTTAACAAACAAAGTCAAACATGTGAACCAAAGCCATACTTAGGAAAGACACAATCGGACCTCTATTGACAGAACTGGTGGCCTTTATTCGGGATCTTTTCATTCTAAATAATCAATGAGTTCTTAAAATGATATTTACACACAGGATGTTCTTATACATGGGTGGCCGCTAACATAGGTTTGATGGTACTTACTCAAGTATTCTGGCATTTGATCACCACATCTCCTATGATATCTTTTTGGAAAAAGATTCTAGCAAAATGCATGTCGTCATAAATATTTTCCGACCAAGGCCTAGGTCTGCTTCATTTGTTTACATGACATGTAGTGTGGTTGATGGTATAATGGAGCTCTGTTTTGGCCCAGAGACCGCCTCATATTTCGAAAATGCTTTTATTAAACACCGCTAAACACATACGGACCTACCTATCGCGGGCCTGCGGACGGGGAAGGGGAAATAATTCCGACTTTTGTAAGATTTGCACTATGGGTTTAGATGTATTTTACGCAACCGTGATTAGGAGAAGTCATTTGATCATAAGCATTGGATAAATATCGCCGTTATGATAGGTGTCAGGTTGTATAAGACCACATGATGTAGAGTTGACAGTGTTTATGTTTAAAATATACCTTAACAGTGACTTAGTGCGCTAGCTTCCAAACCACTAGGGATTATGTTACAAGAAACACTCCGTTACCGTTACCTCTGATACATTTTATAAATATACAATGTTGACATTTGATGTTTAATAAGAATCGAATTACTGGCATATTATAACTCGACAGTGAAGTGAAACAAAGTAATTCTAACCGCCAAAAAACTAGTGTTTGAAACTGCTAAATACTTTCGAGTTAAATTTCCAAAATTTTAAGAGTGTAATTAAATTACGGACAATTAGCATATAAATACGAGGCATATCATATGTTACCATCAATCAATGTTCAACAATGCATGGAGACTTATCAGGAGGTCCATGGAATCACATGTTTCTTGTATGAAGAATAATAGGATATGTTTGACTTTTTTGACAATTGTAACACATATTCAGCATGTGGACGTGACGTTAGTCGTGTATACGATCATGGCACGACAATTGTAACGTTTTCTGGACGCCAAATACCGTTCTAGTCATGTCTGGTTCAAGTTTCAACAAGGTCTTCTCCACTTTACAGTTCTTTTAACAGTTTTTATTTGTACATGCACATTGTAAGCCAGTATCAATTCATTACAGTTGTACTATTATACAATTAACACATTTCTGAGTGAGCGTTTTCAAAAATGGTCAGCCCGAGAAAATCCTGTTGACCTGACAGCGCCGTGGTCAACATTACTTTTTCGAGACCTGGCGATTTATTCGACGCAGTAAATGTTTGTAATATGATATCAGTTTACGTACGTAAGTTTTGCAATTTCGGCTTTTAGCCACATGCCTTTACAAGCAAACCAATACGGTCATAATTAGTCATACCCTCGAGTAACCAGTTTCCGTGAGGTTAAGGAAACATCGAGGGCACTCAAGAACAATATTGTTTCCAACAAAATTTTAAAACAATGTATCAATAACACAACTTAACACGTATAAGCACGCATATGTTTTAAAAATATTCTTCACTTGCTAACTCATGGACGCATCCATTTTCATACATGTACAAAATGAGACTTCCATTAAGTATGGTAGAACAGTTTTCGTGAGGTTTAGCGAAGTGGCTGAATTAAACGAAATTGGCCAAATAGAACTAGAGATATCATTTAACGTGCAGTTTTATGTATTTAAAGATTTATTTTAGATCCGTTTTTTAAATTTTATAGTTTATTTTATCTTTTATTTCGGTATCAACAGTTATAGCCTATCACATAGACCTTCGATAGAATTGTTGGTGAATATCATCTGACTGCATTTTGCTGGATGCGGGCTAGATCTAGATCTAGTACCATATATTATATTTCTAAATTTATATGCCAGATTTAGGTTTAATGTGGCTCGCACATTCTTATGATGCGATGGGAGGGGGGATATATATATATTTATTGATAATTTATTGTATTTCGGGCAATATACTACATGGTGACTGTTTTAACAAGTGTCATAACATTAAATTTAGGTGTCTCCAACCATATAAGTAGGTAACCTTTCCTTCCATTTCGTTATTTAAATATCAGACACGGAACCAGTCATCCAAGGTCGTGACGTAACTGTAAATGGTGTAAACAATCAGCTGCTAAACAGATTTTAGGATAAAGATCGTTATATTTTGAAAAATGAATGTAAGATGTAGGTTTACTAATTGCATTATCTTTTTTACATGGTTTTATCATAGTAAACGAAGGGAAACTATTTTCTTTTGCTTCCAAGAGCTATTCGAAGCTTTTTTTTCATTGCCGACAGCGGTTTGTCGTCTCTGCAGTTGGCTTCCAGGGTATGACGTCATTCAACGCAGTATAGCGCGAGCTTTTTGTAAATATTTCCGGTATAACGAAAACGAAGGTATCACGATTTAGGGTTACTCGACGGTACATTGTTATAACCGTCCCTTGTCTTAGAAATAATACGCAATGGACTACTGAACGAAAAGTTGTGGGTTGGAATCTAGACTCCGCCTTCCGAATTTCTCAGGGATACTTTTCAGTGTCCCCATCTTGAATGACTATAACTGTCGAATGGTCCGTTAAACAACAGGTACATAAAATGATTGTGGAAAAGAATAATTACCACTTGTTTCACTATCGCCATGCAGGAAGATATTATTCTCACAAACAAGCCGACTGTTGAATTTTCTATCATCTAATAGAAGCTAGCATTTTCAATTAATCTTTTTTGGAAACCAATGCTGTATTAAAATGTATCTATTTTCATAAGCAAACAAAAGCCATTATCTATGTTAACAATGTCGTACTTGGAAAGAAAAAAATATAATGTTTTGACAATCTATTTACATACTGTGGAATCATTACTTTTCGTTTGGGATTTAATTTCGTTGGTTGGCTCATCCACGAATCATTCAAAAATGGATACTGATCGAAAGTTTGCTACTTACAAACAACTTCCGGTATATATCGAAACTGAGATTCAGAAATAACAATCTCCGACGATCTAGTAAATATATATTTATAGGATAGCTCGATCTAACCTAATCTAGAATACCACTTAGTAAGAGTTCCACCCATCCTGACAGGCATCGTGGTCAAAGCAACGACCTTCACCTATTCTGCTCGAGTAAGTAATGCTGAAAACACTCCCCTTGGATTCGTAATTGATGTTTAGTATGTGGGCCTACCCTGAATAAATATCTGTATACAGTTGATCTTAGTATAGGCTAGTGTGTATATTTGGGTGTTTTTGTAAGTAAGACAGCTAATAGGAACGGTAACAACTGTAGCTTTCTTATTATGAAGAACACCCAAATATACATGTTCTAACCGTTTTAGTTGTTCTTCGAAGTATGAAGTTGGAACACCGGTTTTATATTCAAACATGTTCAAAACGGAACATTAAAACTATCCTTGTCACTGATTGGATAAGAAAGCGAGACGAGCACTAAATAATGCTCTTGGTGCATAAAACATGTTTGTTTGTTTACTTTTTTGTTGCGCAAATAATCGAGCTAACTCACCAAGTCCACCGAATCGCAACCATTAGTTCTAAAGAATTGGTACATCAATGCTCCGGTACACGTGCGAACCAGAAAAACGTATCAACTGCTTGTCTGGCTTCAGTTCACTAAAGAATCTTAATATTTGTTTAAAACTTTACGTATAATTTTAAGTTACATTTTTTTATATAATAATGATAAATGATTTCTATATAAGAAATGTGAATGTTTTTTCTTTAATCTCAGCAGGTAAAAATAATCAATGAAAGTATAGTGTAGAGACCCCTTTTGCAACTGAATTACTCTCAGAACTATAAAAAGGTCGGATGAATCGTGCTGATAAGCCTATCAGCATATTTAAAGGGCTTTAGATGTACGATAATTTGTAGATACATTTCTTTAAGTGTAAATCTGAAGTACATCTTCTGTCCTGGTGTTAGACTCGCCATGTTAATTACTAACCTACGAATAAATTGAAACTTACTTCTTATCTATAAGTCAAAATAGGATGATAACCCACGAGAATTTTATCTACATCTTATTGAAATGAAACGTATTTACAACATGTGAAAGCTTTCATACACTGTGTCTTCATTTCGATTTCATAATCTTTCTATATTGGCTATGTCTATAATATCTATAACATATACAGTGTCTGTAACCGCAATCAAGTTTAATTAGCTAATTTAATTAGCTGTCATACAAATTTGCGGTAAGAAACAGTCACTTGAAAAATCTCCTTAATTAGTCGGCAACATTCGTGCAACACAATTTAAGGAAGCGAATTTTCAACTCGTAATTACAGTTAAACCTGTGAGAAAGGCCATCCTTGGGAAAGACAAAATGTGGCCTTTATCGGAGGTTATTATGTTCAAATAATCAATGTCATTTTTTAAAAGAATGACCTTTATTCACAGCATAACCTTTATTCGGAGGTAGCTAGTAACATAGGTTTGACTGGAGTCTCAAAAAGGAATCCTCTGATTGGTTTATCCAAAACTGAAATCATAAATTGACCAATAACAATGGCATGTTATTAAACTTTACTTATCAAAGAGTAACAATTTGCATTGTAATCCATGTCACAGTAAAACCACTGATAACTGGACTTCCTTAAAACTGGAATTCCAGTAAAATTGGACCATTTTTCAAGTCTGATGTTTTGTCCGAATTTTATCAAAAGTTCTCTGATAATTGGAATTCTCAGAAAACCGATCATTTGGTCCAGTCCGGAAGGGTTCTGATTTTCAGCGTTTTTAGTGTACTTACGAGTATTTGTGCACGAATGTGCTTTGAATAACAGAACAGAGAAACGTTTTTTACTAACATAACCATTATAGGACAAATGTATTGTTTGGGAATAAAAGATGAGGAAGAAATTTGGATTTTGTGTTGTTTATCTAAGATAGAAGATCTACTTTCTGTTTGACTTAAACCTTGAACATACCGGATGTTATTTCGAGGAATGGAAATTTGTTTTTGACAAACAATTATAAAGCCGTTAATGGGTCATTGTCTCTGCGAGTTTGAATTCCACCCGGAACCAGAAAAAAAACAATTGGAGGTAGCTGCCCAGATAGCTAATGGAAGGTCCGAGGTTCAACCCATGCATGGAAGGTCCGAGGTTCAACCCATGCATGTATCTATTATTTTTCCTCCACCAGCTGGAGTTCGCCAAATGACACTGGTTGTAGACTGGTTGTCGTACCAGTGCGACGTTAAATACCGGCAGTAAAAATGTGTTGCATAAGATCATACCATTACAGCAGGCCCCGAGGTTATAATACTTAAGATCAGTCTTCAAGCTCAAAACTCATTCTCCAAGTATCATGGTTGAAAAGATAGAGCTGATTAATGTTTAAATACATGTTCAGATCAATTATGATGTCAGCCTGACTAATGTAACAATGATACCATTCTTGTCTGGTCACTACAAGATATGGGATTTAAGATTGGACAGCCATCTGAGGATTTACAAGCTGGAGACCAGACCAGACCATCCGGTTCTAAACCTCGATCTTTCATTCTTCCACATGAGCTCAGTTTTCACACTCGTTTTCGTTGAACTTTAAATAATTGTTAAAAGTCTGTCTCATACAAGTAACGAACGTCCGTAAGCCTCCGGTTCTATTTTGAGTATATTTTGAAACCTCTCAATATTTTTCTTAATTTTGCAGAGAATGGAGACAGTCAAGCACGACTGCTTTTACCGAAATCAGCCGTGTGTGTATTCAACTTACAGTCAATGCAAGAGAGACGACTCAAACAGTTTGTTTAAGAGAATGCCCATAATTACCTCCCTTGTTGATAAACAGAATGTAATTAAAATGTACTTGTAATCAATTATGGCGCTGAATGTACGCACTTACATTTCACCACAGAACAAATATTTTGATAATGCTGAATAATCACCGTTGGTCAGAAAATTATGTATTCGATTTTCTTATTTCAGTAAGGAAACTGACTGTGTTGATAATATTACCGCGTAATATTACCTAAACTGGTTCCTGTTGACTGTCTGTACTAAGCCTTTGGTGTACTGCAGCATGGAATGGGGACCAGTTTAAAATATCGTTCAATACAAGGGAGGTAACCGAATCAGTTTAAACCAAATGTGCTGAATGAGTTATCTGTAAGATGAAGGATATTCTAACCTGCATGTATACAAAAAAGTGTGATATCAACAGCTGTAAACTTTCATGTTAGTGGTTTGATTTGATTTGTAAAACGTTATTGTAATTGTCATAATCATACTAGGAAATGCCATGAACGCACTATGTCAAAATACCTTATACTCATCTGGTTAGCTCATTTGGAAAAGCTGATCAAATAACTAGATTTATCTACATCCGCCATGTAATTGTTAAACTAGTCCCCGTTCCATGTTACAGTGCAAGTCTATGCAAGTTCAATTTCTATGAGTACTTTCAGTACTTTGATTTATTTTCGGACGCAATTCCAAATCATTTTTCAAAATATCGTGAATGGTCTTAATTAATATATGACTGCAACTGTTGGAGTAATTTGCTTGTCCTTTAATAATGTTTTGAAAAATTTATAATGTACCCGTTCAATTAGTTTTTCAAACTTCAGAGCCATGAATTAAGATATATGTAAATCTAATTTATCAAACAAATATAGTTTATGTTTTACAGATAGTTCTTAGAATTTAAACAAATACTTATCAATCCTAAGAATGGCCTTTCTAGATTGCCCTGATAAAGCAGTTTGTGCTCATAAAAAGATCATTAAGAATTCTAGTTTATTGTGACTAATTAACAGCACGTGAAGTTTTAAAAGCAACCAGGCGATGGCAAATTCTGATACTGCTGCACGTTTTGGCTGATTGCAATATTTCCATCCATTAATAATTAGTGGCCTAAGCTAGTTCTCGTATCACCAAACGTTCAACAGAAAATTGTTTTCTAAGCATGAGTTTTTTGGATAAGAATTTAATTGCCTGAAGCACTGTTAGTTTTTTATGTTAAAATTAAAGAAGGCGTTATTTTACACAGAAAAATATCTTAATATCAGTGAAACTGACTTTCACTTGCAATTAAATATACCGACATTTTCTATTTAAATCACGAAGTATTTATAGAAATAAGACACAGTATTTTTACAATGATACTGCAAAAAATAAGAAGAAAGCATATTGCAACATTTTTATGAGAGGTGGCAAAGAAAGGCATTATGTAAATATTGTTTTAGAGCAAATAAAATATTTTTCTTACATCATACTGTCATTGTATCTATTGTTCTGTATTACAAAAAAATAAGCTAATTGGCTTTAAGCTTTATTATGGTCCGGGCAAACACGATACCAGCTATGTTTGAAAACGTAATGGAAATCTCTAGGATTTACAACACTACCAAGACAAACGTACAGTCTCTCTCAAGAACCCCCAGAAAAGCAGTTTTTATCGTTCAAAAATGAAGCGGACTTCTACAAATCAATTTTCGTAGTTAGACTAAAAAAATAAATATATATCTTATCTCATGTTTTATCGGCAGATAAAGTATAGCCTGCAGTTCACCAGAAAATTATTGATTGTGATTCAACTATATTGCAATCGACCTCCTGCTCATTCTTCAGTCATCAATTACTAAAATGTGGGAACAAATTTATGATGTTCTTATAAAAATTACTGCTGATTAATTTATATTCTTACCAGGTAAACTTTAAAGAAACATAGCAAGTAATAAGTCTTTCTCAATAGCGATTGTTTCGAAATTTTGCATAAGTTAGCGAACTGTTTATTGTCAAGGGACAGTAGATAATTTCAAAATAATCATAATACGGCATTCTGAACAAAGATAACTCATTATTTTGGTCCCGTTAATAAATCCAGATTATAAACGCCTGGTTGAAATAAATAATTCAAAGAAAAACCGTTTCGCTCAAATTGGCTCTTGCATTTTCAAGTTTAAGTTAATTTTCAATGTCTCAGTTCATACATTTCGTTAATACTAAACATTCTAAAACAATTTCAAAGATCATGACATGTGGAAACTTGTGAAACTACATGTAATTAAGTTTTAACAATGGTGGCTTTGTGAGGGCTCCCATTGGTCATTATGGACTTTAGGGGTGATCGGCAGAAGAATGGTAACGCGCTGGACAACTAAACGAAAGGTCGCAGGTTCGATTCTCGGCTCAGCTTTTTACAACTTCTTCGAGATACTTTTTCAGTGTCCACATCCCAACTACCGAGCCAAGTATAATTGTGTCTAGAAAGTTAAAGGAAAAAGGGCGAGGCATGTATCAGTGCTTTACACCAGGTACGATAAAGAACATAATAGTTAAAATTGACCGAAAGCGCTACTATTGTAACGGTCAGGGAAGTAAGAAGATAAAATTCATCATAATTGAAATATGTAAGAGTCATTATAAAGAAGATAGATGCCACTTGTACAATGACTTTATTATTAGTAAAGTTTATACATGTTAGGTAAATGGTCTCACAAACATACTATAACTAAACATATAGAACCCCTGTCACCACCATGCCATTGATGTCGCAGAAAAGTGGATTTCCAATTTTTTCGCTAAGCCAACTGATAAGCCGTGGAAGCTGACAATGCGTACAGAGAACACGTGTTTGATGAAACATTGTTCAGTGTGGATTGTTCCAATTTCAATAATGACGAATGCGCCAACCGAACGTAGAACCCAGTAATTATTCTAATTTGAACCATATTAGAGGCTATAACAGTTTACGTTTCGATGCGGACGAAATAAAATAAATACGTATTCTTGTGTCTGTGACTTTAACGTTCGCTTATTTTTTAAAATAAAACAATGACATCATCTCATCGTTAAGTATACAGTTGTAAATTGGTGATTTTCGGAGGAAACTGTGCGTTTATTGTATCTAATATCGTGCTTGTGGCTTTAAAGTTCGCTGATAGAAATTAACTCAAATGCGCGTTTTTATTTAAAAACAATGTGATCATTCTATAGTTTCTAAAGGTGGATACCTGTGTTTCTTTCAGACTTTAAACCCACGCTGATTTTATTGAAAGCGCCTTCGATTTGAAGTCAGTGTGCATGCGCGGCCAAACCGACGACAATACAATTATCTGGGAGTATAAATCGCCCGTCTACAATTCCTGTGTATAATGTTTCCAGTTGTCTCATAGTTAACATCAGATGGCATGAAACCATTACGCCTATTGCATATATGGATAATTCAAATTGATAAGACGATGCAGTTGTTACCTTATGAACACCGCCGTAAGGATGCCTCCTGTTCATTTTTGTGTGTCAAGTGGAAATTAGTGACTGTTCTTCTTTCTATAATGTTTGGAGTGCAAGCAGATCTCGTAGCTAAGGTTTTGAAATTAGCAAACGTAGATATCTACTTTAACACTGAAATTGTATCACTGTATGGTAGAACACGTGGAACTTGTTTGTTCGCATGTTTAAACACAGTAGGCTGTGTTTACTTTAGTTACCAACGCGTAGAAAGGCGTTGTAGCTTACATGGTAAGAATGCCGAAATTGTACCAGACACAAAAGGGTATGATGTTTATTTCAAAGTATTTGATAAAACAGGTCAGTATATGTTCTACGTCTGTGTATTATAGATATGACTGTGACAGAAATCCAAAAGACTTGTGACGCAAAAACAGTTTAATTTTATAATCCTGTTTTCGCGTGACGAATGAATCCAATAGCTTTTTTTCTCATGTAAAAATGTTCTCTTATTGAAAATAAAGAGAACTTTTCTATTCTAACTATCACAATATGCGCCAAAATGTAACTGCAGCTTTTGTCGCTTAATTTACATACATACACTAGTACTAAAAATGTTTAGAATTTAGATTTTTTCTTTAAAATTTGTTTTGCTTTGTATGTTTTGGTTTGGGTAGGTGGAGTAGGTTCATTTTAAGGGAAGGGATGATGTGACCTTTTGTACATGTTTTTATACGTATACATCTTCTATTTATAACTTTTTCAATAACTTACAATTACCTCTAAATTGACATTTCCATTTACGGCATGATATTTCCTTTTTGCACTAGCAAGATAATATTAAAGCTTTTGCATTTTGCAAAAATGATTAGGTGCGTTTGATCAATTTTTATTATGCATTGTTTTATAGTCAAGTCAAATATTGTATTGGCTTTTAATTTTTAGTTCATCGCCAATTAAATAAGAATAATATACATTGGCGGTATATGGTTATAAACTTCTAAATATTGATAAAAAAGTGTAATGAAAATACATTTTTTTGTATATGTGAAAAATACAATAAATGCATGGCAAAAAGACAAGAGATAAAAAAAGAATCATTACTTACTGAAGTAAATAATTTGTGTAGATGTAGGACATTAATGCAATATAAATGAAGATGATAGATCTTAATAAAAAATATCAAATAGAATAGAAGGAAATCCGCCGTGACCGACGAACGATTTCGAACTTCGGCATTTCGAACTTTCACATTCGAACGCTCGCATCTCGAACTTTCACGTTCCGAACTTTCACATTTTTACGCATTTCAACCTTACGCATTTCGAACGAACTTCACATTTCGAACTTTCACATTTCGAACTTTCACCATTCAACTGTAGTACGTTTCGATTGTCATTTCAGGAGAGACGCAATTTGACTTCATGACGGGCTCCAAAGCCTTCCAATCTTCGACATACTATTATTCCGTAGCCGATTTGTCTATAGATGGAAACACAGATGGAAGGTTAGGAGGGCTATCATGTTCTCATACTGGACTAGAAATCAACCCATACTGGATAATGCAACTTGGTGTACCCGGGGTGGTTGGTAAGGTTGATATGTATCTACGTTCAGACTCTTGTAAGTTTCTTTCTCTTATTATCGCATCATCTTGTCTGATTTTAGTATAAACAATTATACATACTTTACATAATTATGTTGGTTATACTGTATTATATGACATACTGTAATGAATGGATAGAAACTTGACATGCATGTATATATGACATACTGTAATGAATGGATAGAAACTTGACATGCATGTATATATGACATACTGTAATGAATGGATAGAAACTTGACATGCATGTATATATGACATACTGTAATGAATGGATATAAAACTTGACATGCATGTATATATGACATACTGTAATGAATGGATAGAAACTTGACATGCATGTATATATGTTTTTAAATATAGCAATTTAAAGGTTTGGTCAGATTGTTGCTAAACCATTTTGGAGGAGAAGCGGTTTGCCCGTACTCGCTTTGTGTTCGTTTGTCTATGTTTAAGTTTTTCCGAGGTGTGGAATAATATATCTATTGTTTCTAAACACAGTTTATACGGGAATATATCTTTGAAATAAGCTTTTTGGTCAAAACAGAGTAATGATTATTGTGTTTTTTAGTCGCAAGAAATACAAATCGGAGTGCCATGGTATCACAGAGCTATGGTGACGCAGTGAGCAATGTTGGTATTGAGTGTGGTCGATACATGGGACCTCTAATTACGGACCTCCATATCTCCTTACAATCCGATGTCCACTGCCTATATTTGGTAAATACTTGAAGATAACAATGCTGTCCTACCAGTATATGGAACTTTGTGAAGTCATGGCTTACTCCTCGTAAGAAACACATACCATTCTACGATTTCTTTGGTAGCAAACACGTGGGACATGGTTATATAACCTGTATATTCTACTTTTTCTCAACTTACCGTCTTGTTTAAATAAATCCATAACAAATTACTTCAATGATGTTACACTAAAACCATTTATAATTAGTATAAATTATTGCGATAATCCAATAACAAGATGTTCTTTACCGTATATCGATTCTAGTAACAAGACTAGGCATTAAAATACTAGTAACTAGAATATGGCTTGCTAGGCACGAGTAGACGCCAATAAGGAAACCGTGAAATAGCATGAAAACTAGAGTGCCCATATTTTATTGAGTTAGCTATTGGTGTGCGGATACCCTTATATATATTTATACATTATTCATATTCCTCTATACTTGTAGTTAAACTACTCCCCTGAATTCGTGTACTGCTGGTTGCTATGTTCCCAACATTGGTAGCATTTCGTTATTTAAAAAAGAACTTATTGTCTAAATTAACCTGTTTTATTTCTTTATGTAATTAAGTTTTTGTTTGTACTGTTTGTTTAATATGAATACGGAAGGTTTGACAAAAATACGAGGAATAAATCTTTGCAAACCAATAGGCAACATTTTTGGAAACTAAACGATAGTACAGCTCTCCCTAGCCGTCACTCGCTCGGCGCGCATGACTTAAGTTGCGGACTAAAGTACTACATGTACGTTTTTCTACATCCACCATGCAATTGTTAAACTAGTTCCATTTACAAATTGCAGTGCAAGTCTATTGGTATGTATGTTCATTCTTAAGTATTTTCAGTACTTTGATTTACAGTAAGTTAGCCATTAGAGTATATTGCAGACGTAGTACAACTGAATAATAGTATTCCAGACAAGCTCATTCAGTGAAATGTATAAGACTTGGTGTGATTTGTGTATGCATTTTCTATACGTGCTTTTCGGCATTATTATGGTTTAATCAGAAATCGCTACTACAAGTTCCAATCGTTATATCAGTATGTGAGTTTAGTTTTATAAAATGACAATGCAGCTTTAGCCTCTTGTAATATACATATACATGTATTTGTTTTGATTGCTTGATCATTTAATTATGCTTTAAATAAAATATTTCAACGTGTATGAGATATATGTTATGTTATTGTATGCATGCTTACATCTATGTTTCAACACACGCGCTGATTGGTTGGTTGCATGTACTGTCACCAAAATCGTGTATGTAAAAGCAAGCGGAGTTCGGAACACAGAAGCTGCTAAAATCACGACAAGCGTACTAAACATGTACATATGTTTATCTTATACAGAAAAAATGTACAAAGCTCTTTTGAATATTAGACTTAAAAATACTGCCCGCAATGTCATTTTTAATCCATCAACTCGGATCAACATACCATTCGCAAGAAGAAAAGGCACAAACAGTAAGATATACAGTATACTAAAATGTGAAGAAAACCAGATGGTTCGGATACTAGTAAGTCACCAAATGTTGTAATACATCATACAAACTGCAACACCAGTAATTGCTTAAGTGTTCATAAAAAGACAAGAAAAGCCAAAACAAATGCTACCAAAAGAGGTGAACACAATGTCATACTGTTTCGCCTTTCCGTTTGGGAGAACATTTCATAAAGCATAATAAACATAGTAGAGCTTCATTATAAATGTTATCATTAAATATAAACAAACTATAAACGGGTTTGAATCCCTCAGTGGCGGACCGGATTGCGCTACAATCGATGTAAAGTAAATACATGTACGTTTAAACTACATTTGTATATAAGTAAAACCACATTAGAAACTGTGAAAGGACAGTTATATTCCTATCATAAGTAAATATACTAATACACAATTTTATCCAGAATGTCATATAATGTGTGTGAAGTTGGCAATGCAATCGACAATCGACATTCAATGTCTAGCTCGACAATCGACATTCATCTCGACACTGTATATAGCCGTCAAAGTAATGAAATTTCGAATGTCTAGCTAGACAATCGACATTCATCTCGACATTCGAAAAACGGACTGTATATAGCCGTCAAAGTAATGAAATTTCGAATGTCTAGCTAGACAATCGACATTCATCTCGACATTCGAAAAAGGGACTGAATCACCGACAAAGTAATGAAATTTTGAATGTCTAGCTAGACAATCGACATTCATCTCGACATTCGTGAAACAGGTTGTATGGCCATCGTAATAATGTAAATTTCGAATGTCTAGCTAGACAATCGACATTCATCTCGACATTCGTAAACCAGAGCGGCTATACAGTTCGTTTTTCGAATGTCGAGATGAATGTCGATTGTCGAGCTAGACTCGAAATTTCTTTACTTTGACGGCAATACAGTCGTAACTTCGAATGTCGAAATGAATGTCGATTGTCTAGCTAGACATTCGAAATTTCATTACTTGACGGCTATACAGTTCGTTTTTCGAATGTCGAGATGAATGTCGATTGTCTAGCTAGACATTCGAAATTTCATTACTTTGACGGCTATACAGTTCGTTTTTCGAATGTCGAGATGAATGTCGATTGTCTAGCTAGACATTCGAAATTTCATTACTTTGACGGCTATACAGTTCGTTTTTCGAATGTCGAGATGAATGTCGATTGTCGAGCTAGACATTCGAAATTAACATTATTATGATGGCCATACAGCCTGTTTTACGAATGTCGAGATGAATGTCGATTGTCGAGCTCGACATTCGAAATTTCATGACTTTGACGGCTTTACAGTCCGTTTTTCGAATGTCGAGATGAATGTCGATTGTCGAGCTAGGCATTCAAAATTTCTTTACTTTGACGGCGATACAGTCGTAACTTCGAATGTCGAGATGAATGTCGATTGTCTAGCTAGACATTCGAAATTTCATTACTTTGACGGCTATACAGTTCGTTTTTCGAATGTCGAGATGAATGTCGATTGTCGAGCTAGACATTCGAAATTAACATTATTATGATGGCCATACAGCCTGTTTTACGAATGTCGAGATGAATGTCGATTGTCGAGCTCGACATTCGAAATTTCATGACTTTGACGGCTTTACAGTCCGTTTTTCGAATGTCGAGATGAATGTCGATTGTCGAGCTAGGCATTCAAAATTTCATTACTTTGACGGCGATACGCTCTGTTTTACGAATGTCGAGATGAATGTCGATTGTCTAGCTAGACATTCGAAATTTACATAATTATGATGGCCATACAGCCTGTTTCACGAATGTCGAGATGAATGTCGATTGTCGAGCTAGACATTGAATGTCGATTGCTTTGCCAACTTCACACACATCGAAATATATTAAATAAATAACACAAAGCTATGTGTTATTTATTTTATTACCCCGAATGTTTTCAATCAAGATCATTTCCATGGGAAATTTAGAGAAGAAACACTGCAATGTGTCATATAAGAAAATACTGTTAAAAATTTACTATCTCTGGGTGACTTATAAGAAAATACTGTTAAAAATACCATCAACCTGTGACAGTAATAAAATGTTCAGTCACGTGATACCATGAACGTAACAGTAAAAATGTTTCTTGTTTGTCTATGGGAAATTAACATTACCAAAAATATCTAGGGGTAATAAACTTTAATATGCAACATAGATGACAGTAGTGTAAGGCGATACCCTGGTACCAATGCCTTCTGGTACCAATGCCTTCTGGTACCCATACCTCCTGGTACCATATAGAATATAGAGTAAATAGATTAAGGTCGGTACCAGAAGTTTTACAAAATGGGGACAAATTGTGACAAATGAGGACAAATTGTGACAAATTGGAAATCAATATTTCAAAATAATTTTAGGAATGTTCTGTGTGTGTATAGACTTAGACAATGAGAGAATTTTCTTTCGAAAAGACATGGTGGCCCTGAAAAGGGCCGTTGGTGGTCCTGAAAAGGGCCGTTGGTAGTTGTCTATGCTGACTGATCTGGTTGGGTACATAGTTCGCATTGGCAGTCTGGTGGGGGATAGCAGAGCCTGCATGTTGGATCCCCACAGGACCATTCCTGTTCTGGTACTGGTGGTTGTTCCGTGTACTCAACTTGAGCGGTAGTGATGATTCGCCAATGCTCTTCTTCTTGTTGTTGTTCCCGTTGTCTATTCGCCGTTCGTTCCCGAGCATCTCGCTGCCTTTCTCTGACTTGATCTCGAAATTGCTCTCGCATTTGAGACAGTTCTTCTCTATGATGAAATCGATTGGTTTCAATGGTATTCAAAGTCTCACCAATAGTTTGAAGATCACGTTCCCTTTTTCTAACAATGCTAGCCGCTAAGCGACTGATTGAACGCCATACCCTGCTCTGTTTTTCAGTCAGTTGTTTTGCTGTTTTGAGTTCATTGAATAAAGCCTCCATCTTGAGCGTTTGAGTTCTCAGAATGAAATGAAGCTTGGAAGTATTGTATGGCCCACTCTCGTGGTTGGATGACGTCATATTGCTTGGATGACGTCACCCTAGGGTTGGATGGCGTCACGCGCCGATGCATGTGCGGAGCTTGATTTTTATGAACTTAGAAAAAAGACAACAGACACCTAGTTTCAGTTTTTCTAAACTTTTATTTTTGTAACAAGTAACAAGAAACTACATGAAACATTTTATGAAACAGTAACATTGTTTACATTTAATGATCACCATAAAGAGTTGTATTTCTATGTATGATACTATGATACAAACGTCTGTGACCTTCTGGTCTAGAGTTACGTTGAGCAAAACACTTTTGTCCACATTTATTCACATATTGAGCATGCATGTAATAAGTACCATAATATTGTTGAAACCAATGCGTCACATAAGTGTCATTTTTTCCATACATGTCCGGTTTGAATCGGGTTAACAGTATCTGGTTCAAGTCACATTCACGTGAGATAAAATCCAAAGCGAATAGACAATACACACCACACACCGGTAACATATCGCCTTGTATTCTCATGGCATTCCACAGATAAGTTTTGTTGGCATGTTTTTTCACAAAGGATAGAATCTCTTCGAAAGGAGGTAATCCGTAGGAATCAAAATACACTGCTTTATTGTCTTTTAAATAAAGAGCCACCCAGTGTTCTCCAGGTTGATTCCCGTTATGGGTATTCACAATATAGGCTTTCACGTCATGCGGTTTCTCTGAAGGTAATTGATCTTTAGCACAAACACGTGCACGTAGTGGTTTTAATAACGGTGAATGATCTAATAGGTATTGTAGTTCATTCGTCTCCATAATGCCAATTTCTGTTGACACGTTCAGCCCAAACACTGATCCACTGATCAATGAACTGATTCTGAGTGAGTTCTTCTTTAAATTGAATCCATAATCGACACGCGTCTCCTTTTTCACTATCGGTCAAGGTCACTAATTCAGGATACCACTTTTCCATGACCTTGAACACGTCCAAACGTTGAATCGCTTTTTGAATGTAAAGTTCTGTCCACTCTTCCGTATTCGTGTATAAGCAGAGTACATGTTGTACTTGACTAGGATGATTCACTCGACAACCATAACAGTCTTTATGCACTTGATTATAAATTAAAGATTGGAGTGCTTCTGTGACGTGATGATTCAAGCACTCTTGTAAAAAGTCCGTCTTTGAACTTGTACAACAAGGATACGCCAATAACTTCATTTCGTAATCTTGTCCTTTTTCCAGGTGTTCAATATCCATGTCTTCCATCTTAATAATCTAATAATCTAGAAGTACTTCTCTGAATTGATTGATTTCAATTTGATTGTCGTATTCCGCAAATACAATCACGTTGATGGCTTGTGCAAGTGCTGTTCCAAAGTGAAATTCCAATCTCAGATTGCCCGTTTTTATAGGATGGAGTTGACCTTCCTCGCAACCTTGATCTGCTGTCAAGTCCAACCCCCAGAGTGTGTATCCGTTCCGATAATCATTCATGCTCAATCCAAATGAACGATTGAGACCAAGAGCTCCTGTCGCTTGATAGAGTGACATGTAGGATCTTAGAACTTCTCCCGTTTCAAAATTGGGTTGAAACGCTTTGTTATGAATACTTTTTCCGTCAATGCTGACTTCTAGATGATTCAGTGTAAAATGACGGAACTCAAAGGGGTTGGTAGCCATGTCTCCATTCATGTCTCCATTTCTTACCATACCGATGATAAGACGTTTTGGCAATTGACCTTGAAATAAATGATCTTCAATCTTGGATCGTTGACCGTTAGGAATCGTAAATGTTTTTACTTCAGTTCGTCGGATGGGGATTTTCATGTTATGTTGAGCAATCTGTTGATTGAGTTGATTGGCTACCACTGGCAGTAAATCTACTGTTCTTACATTAAATCCTGCTTCTAGAAACTTGATTTTAGCCGGTGAAGTACTCATGAGACAGAATTGAGGTGACGCTTTGTTTAGTCTTAAGCGTATTTCCATACCATTGGGTAAATATTTATCTTGCATCATCAGATCCAAATGAAGCCGTCCACATAGTTCCACCACACAACTTTGATGGACACGAGCACGTCTCTTACCATAGCCCTTGTTATTCCCGTCATGTACTTTTTCGAGCATATGACCAGCGGTGTCTTCAGCCCATAACTCTAGCGCCTGAAGCTGAGTGTCTTTACAGCTTGAGGTGAAGGAGAGTAAATTTTCTATGTATGCCCGATAGCCATACGTGTCCGCATTGCTGGTGATCAGTTTATTATTCAGATACACATCAATGCTTGAGAACATGCTGTGAAAGAAATTGTTGACGGTAGCAATTTCACTGTCGGCCGCTAGGTCTGTACCATCTGACTGTATAATTTTGAGTTTTAGGTACAGGTAAGATTGATTCAGATCTGTCCATTTTTCTGTCTGTGCAGGAATCACAAATTCAATCGGAGCATTATTGTCCAGGGCAGAAATGGGATAATGCTCAGTCCATTGACCTTCTTGCATGGCTGTCATGGTAGGTGGCACAACAGACACATCCAACTCTGTCTTACTACATTCACAGGAACCGTGTTGCATCATGATTAATCGAAAATATCAAGAGGTCTGGCCTGCTTAACTCGGCGATGATGAAGTTTCGAATGAGGTCTTTTCTTGACTGGTTTGCTCTTTATACGTCTTTTAGGGCTGGCCACGGCACGTAGTAAGGATTCACCCACATCTTTTAATACAGAGGCTCCACGTTTTCGTATTACTTGTTTAACGTTTGATCCTGTCAAGATATCTTTCATAGCGGCTTTTCCTTGCTGGAGTCCTTCTTTTTTCAAGGTGTGAACTCCAGATTTCACAAATGGATTTAGTAAAGGCATAATTCTTTTCATGGCTTTCTTAAACATGGATCCAAGTCCGTGTCCATATTGTCGAGGTTGACCTTGGTAAGTAGGTATCATTGTCTTTGACGTAGGTGTAGTTTCACCATAGACTTCCCATGAATAAACTGAATAGACTGGCCAGTGTCACCCCTTATATGGATAGTGATGGTGTCAAAGTCGGCTTTAGCCAGTGGTACATAGTGTAAATTCAAGAACTCGAAATGAATATGAGGGTTAGTTCCTGCTTTCGTTCTCGGATCAAATGGAGCTACACGTAAGATGGGGGCTTCTATGTTTCCCAAATAGGTATAAGACGCAAGGTCGGAATAAACAAACAAATGATTATGACCCATGTTAATATCTACGCCATGAGGAAACGGTTCCGGAGTGTCTTTAAAAAAGATGGTCGAAGAACTATCAGGGGCTCCACCCAGTTTAATAAACATGTGAGGATGAAACTGAATGCCTAGTTGATCCGAACTGTCCAGTTTTGCGCGTTTACTTTGTCCTGAAAAACCCATGGTAAATCGAAGGCCTTTCTGTCTAAATATTTTACCTAATTGATCTTTCACGGTAAAGTCAATCGTCTCGATCAAATGTTGGGGTGTGACATAAGTTCCTATAGGAATACAAAGTCGTACACCTTTTTCTTCTTTATTGGGGAGAGTACAATAGGTCTCAAAGTTTTCTAAGGCCTTACCCAGGACAGGATCATGTGTGACAATGTAGAAATGTCGCTCTTCTTCAGTGACATTAATGACCTGACTAGGAACAATCATTTCCACTAAGGCAATTTCCCAATCTTGTTTATTGAGATGGATGGGTTTTGCCAGTTTGGTACGAAAACAACATTGCGTATTGTCTTGGAATAAATCCATAGAGCTATCACTCATGAGTGTTATGTAAAACGAACTCATGTTGATTTAGGTTTATTGAATTTCAAGGAGGGATTCGGTAGAATATAACCTAGAGAACTACTTAAAAGCAGAAGCCACAATTCCCGATCGGGTCGTTGAAAACACAAATTAAATAGCGATACGGTAATAATAATAAATACCACTACAATTTGTGACAAAAAAGTGACCTTATTTTTGGGTTCACACAATTTGGTTTGCTCTGAGGCAGTCACTACCACACTGGCCGTATCGGTTTGAGACATGATGTATTTATTAACAAACTTCAAACGAGATGGGATTCGGGAATCCAACTGTCAAATTTCGAAGGATAACCTTTCCAATGTACTTTAATTTCTCGTCTTCCGTCTACCTTACTCTGGCGATGTGCGAGCACTGATTCAATTTCATAGATAGCATCATCTTTTATAACCTGTACTTCAGAGAAATAAAACGAACCTAATATGGGTTCTCCGTCTAAATCAGTCAATTTCACAGTAGCAGGAGAGGTCTTTTTGACTTGGATCACTTTAAACAGTTCAGTGGTCCAGTTGGGTAGATAACCTTTATCAAATGTACGTTTTGTTTTATTGATACGAACAATATCTCCCACATGAAGGGTCGTCGACGCTTTTTTTCTTGATTTTCCATACAAGGTCAAGGTCACTTGAGATTCGTTATTCTCATTTACGGATACGGGTGCCATTTGTATACTACGATGAACACGATGATTATAGGCATGCACGAGATCAGGCAATACCTGAATATACCTTCGTGTTTTATGATGCGTAAAGTATTTCCACATGCGTGATTTTAAGGTTCGTTGAAAACGTTCCACTATACTAGCCTTAGTTTCTGGGTTTTCAGTCGTAAAATAATGAATCCCTACTTTGTCTAAAAACTGTTGAAACCTTTGATTCTTGAATTCTGTTCCTTTATCGGTTTGCAACGCTTTAGGTTGTCTCGTTTTAAGAATAGAGCGAAACGCTTCCACCAATGTGAGCCCCGTTTTATCCTTGAGGGGAACGACCCAAGCATATTTTGAAAACACGTCAATAACACACAACAAATATCGATAAGGGGTGTTGTACTGAGCCAAGGATTGCATGTCTGCCAAATCAGCTTGCCATTGATGATCAATACCACCCACAATCGTTTTCCGTCTCGAGAATACCCTACGGATAGGTTTGTGCAGGGTATAGGTCTTTTGCCCCTTCAACCAGGATCGCACTTGACTTGGCGTAATGGATTTCAGTTGAGTTCGAGCTGCTGTAGTAAGACGTTCTACCCCACCAAAACCAGCCGGATGGTGGGGATCATAATAAATCTGATGTAACAGACTGTCTACCTTTTTGTTCATGTTGTCTAGTAGGCTTCCCACTTAGGTTCTGCTTTCATCTGTTTGACAGGTTTACTTATAGGTTCTGCTTTCATCCGTGGAGGTGAACGAGACTCAACAAAACTATCAAATTCATCATCTTCCTCCGAATCGTCTGCTTTTTGCATCCATGACCATCTCCGTTTATTTCCTATCACTTCTTGTGGTACATTGACATCTCTTAGTCCACTAGAAAACTGTTCCCATCCTCTAGGCTCCGACCCTTTTCTATGACGTATGACATCATTGACCAAATCAATAATGTTGGATCCTTGTATTGGTTTTCCATGATATTCCAACATCCCATGATCATTCCATGACATGTGGGGATGATTTTGTAGAAAGTGTAATAAAAGCTGAGTTTTTCGACGCATGGTAGTAGGAACACTTTCAAGAATCCGATCCGTCAATGTAGCAGGAGCCGCTTGTGCCCCTTGTGCACCTTGAGCAGCTGGAACAACCGGTGCAGCCGGTGCAACCGGTGCAGCCAGAGTAGCCGGTTCACGTGCTTTTTGATGTGACAGTTGAAACTTTTGCAAGACTTGCCCATAGTGTTGTGCTTTTTCTGATTCAGACAACGATTCATTTTGTAATACGTCTCCCATTTGTTTCTGTAAATCGGATGTTTGACTGACTTGCGGGGGAGGAGGTAAACGTGGTCGTTGTTCTGTTTTCCATCGATTCATCTCTTCTAGCATTTTGAATGGGACGATAGCCATTTTCTTCATAGCTTTTTCACCAGTGTGGCAACACCTCCACTGAGTGCTCCTGCAGCAACAGCTTTAGCAATGATTGGAGCAAGAGCTAGTAATGGAAATAATCCTCCTTTTTGATTCAACACACGTTTCTTTTTTTGAATGGATACTCTTTTATCTGCTAAAGTGCGGAGATGTTGACGCTTGGACTTCAACCTTTGCTTTTGAGAGGGGGATAAGGCAACATTGCCTTTTAAAACATTCTGACAGCATTCTGCCACACATTGAATCATTTCTTTAGATGCTCCATGTATCATCTTTCTTCTTAACCCATCTGGGGCTTGAGTTAAACCCAAAACCAGATGTCCGTATTTATGCAGGAGTGGTCGCTTTGGTGCCATTATGTCAAATAATACCTGTTTTTACTTCTTCACAGCTTTTATACTAAAGCATCAAAGGCTTGTCTTGAAGCTTGATTCATAGGGCCCTGTCTCATCAGGTGAATACGATGTCTCAAAAGGGGTTTCAAGACAGCCTGTCTTGATAAGGTAGACAAGGATAGGGATGAAAAACGGCACAATGGAGTGTCTGGTGAACTTCTAGAACTGTGAGATGATCTACTGGATGAACTCCTAGATGAATTTCTTGAAGAACTCAAACTACTTGGCCCACTGCTTGAAGAACTACTTGGTGAACTTCTAGAATAACTTAAACTGCTTGGCCCACTGCTTGAATAACTCAAACTGCTTGGCGAACTTCTAGATAAACTGCTTGGCCCACTGCTTGAATAACTTCTTGAAGAACTCAAACTGTTTGGTTCACTTCTAGATGAACTTCTTGAACTTCTAGATGAACTGCTTGGTCCACTTCTAGATAAACTTCTAGATGAACTTTTAGATGAACTGTTTGATCCACTTCTAGAAGAATTTCTTAAGCTTTTAGATGAATTTCTAGATGAGCTAAAGCTCAAACTACTCACAGGACTGATAGGAGACCATTGTAACTTACTGATTGGAGTTACAGCCATAGAGGGTGTTGAAGTGGTTTGCTTTCGACGACGGAGAGTAATAAAACGTTCATTGATCTTGGCAGGCGATTTTCTAGCTTTTTTAGCTGGAGCTTTTCTAGGTTTTCTAGCAGGCGATTTTCTAGCTTTTTTAGCTGGAGCTTTTCTAGGTTTTCCAGCAGGCGCTTTTCTTTTAGCTGGAGATTTTACAAATTTACGAATCGTCTTTTGACCATTCCATCGGAGTAAACTTCGTATCATGACTCCACCAAGAAATCCACCTCCTCCTGGTTTCAATATGAGTTGACGTTTAGTATCCATGTCCACTTGATCATCTCCCAGCTGCTCTAATTCATGCTGATGTTTTTGCATAAAGTTTTGTGTTTGTTTAGGTAGCACAATTTTCTTTTTTAAAATCACCTTTGCTGCTAAGGTGAACCACTTGAGCATTTCTTTTAATCCAGACCTTAGCATTTGCTCCCGTACAGTAGGGTCTCGTTCCTGACCCAAATGTTCTAACGATTGAGCTATGGCTGTGGCTGACATGATGACTGAATGATCTTATATGAGTAAACGATGTTTATATATACACAACTGGCCCACGTTTTTCTCCAGTGATCCAGTGATGAAAAATATCTGTTCTTAACCGATAACTGTCTGGTGTTTGAGGGTGAAAGTCAATCACTAAATACCCATGAGGTGTAGAGATAGCATCTTGATAAGCGGGTAACAAGTGTGGCAATTGAATTTGATTCGCCAACACTTTGATTTGTCCTTTATCTCTTGTGTTTTGAAATAAGATCATGTAATGTGCATTTAAACTCAGGGTACGACTGGCTTTCGATTGTTGAAACATGTTTTGTGTAATGTAGATCACACTAGCATTACGATGGTGACCTTTTCGTGTAAACCATAATTTGATTTTCTCTTCATCTTTATCACCAAGCATGTCATCAAATATAATTAAATGAGGAATGGATGTATCCTCTACTATCTCTTCATCCTCGTCAGGTATCCCCTGTATGAACCGAATACTAGGTTCTTGTTCTTGTAATTGTGCATAGGCTACTTGCCATTCTTTGTAACACCATACAATACGCTCTGGTACTACTTGAAACAAATCTGATTTGTATTCCAACACCTTTTTTACAAATTGTGTTTTACCAGAGCCACTAGGGCCTGAGATAAACATATTGCAAGGATGCTTAAAAAGTAAACTGGACTCCATGACGTGAAAATCACAACTAATACTATTGGAAGAAAAACATTTTATTTATTTGTGTAACAAGTTTATGTATGAGTACAAGAATAACCACAACAAGAACAACACATGTCATGTAATGGTAACAACAGTTTGTCAGAAAATTCAAACACACATTCTGAATGTCCAAATTGACTCAGAAATGTTAACACAGAGTCATTGTTCACCACCTGTTTGAACCAATCCGTTTCACTCAAGTCCATGGGTACTGATTGTTTATAAAATGAATTCATCACATGAAGTCCATGTTTCATTTCTTCAAACATGTCTGGTGTACTCAACTGTTGTCGAATCCATTCCAGAGAATGATGACCTTCAGGTATCTTCATACGATAAGCAAATACCAATGCTTTTCTCAACAGGGTATGGTTCATAATATCAAACTGTTCCATTCTTGAATCGTGTGAATCACTCTATCGTTACATACATAAGTATTCCAATCGTCTCGATGGATAGCTTTCAAGTCTAAGTGTGCACTGATCATAGCATCACGAATCATCTGTCTAAATAGTTCAAACGTGTGAGGATTCAGAATCCACGCGCGAATGTCCTTGACCTTGACAAGGTCATCTTGTACAATACTGTATAACGTATCCGTATACAGCTCAAAGTCCAAAATGTAATATAAACTTATAAATCGTCTAGATGGTTTAACCATAATTGAATATTTCCTGAACAAATCACTATTCTAGGTCGATTCGCATGAACGGCTTCAATCTCGTCTTTGACTTCTCTTAAGCGATGCCTTAATTTATAGAACACGGCACGATACTGTAGAATATGAATAACATGAGTGAACGGTACCTGTCTCTTAAATACCATGATACCACGTATTTTAAACTGTGAATACGGACGCCATCCGGGGTGAGATCTCCCATTGTCCTCTTCAGCCATACTGAACCATATCACATTGGGGGTAGAACGAAAATTGTTAGCTAAGGCAGATACGTCGCTCAAATTAGCATCGTGGATTAAAAAATCCCATGTCGTAGATAACATACGATCTAAGCTTTGTTGTACCACATTCAGTTTTCGTAGAATCGGTAATTTTTGGTTGAATGACAAGTCCTGGCGATCACCTACATCCTTCAACAGTCTCTCTATCCGTCGATGATTTGTATGTTGTAAGCTATGTATAGCATTATGAGTAGCCCATGTGTGCACTAACTCCATCTTCCATGTTTTAGCGTTAGCTTGTATGACATAACGATAAATTTTAAGTCTCAGCTCTATCGGTAGTAAGGGTATCCAATCCATGTCTTTATGAATAATGAATTTTAGATGACTTGTTCTAGGCCTCTAGCTCAAAGGTCAAGGTCAGTCATGTAGATAACCATAAGGCACAGTCATATGATTCTCGACCACAATACGTTTGGTATATACCGAACGAAATGTTTTGACTTGTTTCTCACTGGTCACGGTTCTGTCCTTATGACGTTTAATCCGAGAAGCATATTCAACTACGGTCGAATAATGGTGTCTGTCTTTCACACAATCCACCATCGTATTGAAATTCACTTGTTGAGTGGCATTGTAGTCTAACGTAATGCCTTTCACTTTGCATTTTTGATGGAGTTCACCGTTTTCAATGTATTCATAGCCATAGTTCTTTGGACCTAAAGCGACATATCTCACAATACGACCCTTTGGTACCTCATCTGTCCATTTTCCCAATCGACTGGAGATAATAGGAACATTATAGCCATCAGGGTCATGAATGTACATACAACTGTCTGTGTCAAAATACAGTACTCTCTTTCCTAGAGGTTCAAGCACTTTGTACAGTTCTAATCGAGCATAAGCCGTCACAAATGAAGCCACCACAGGATTGGCTGATGAATGAGGGTCTGCTTTGTCCGATTCATCAGTATAATTCATTAACATGAATTCATCATGATCAAAACACTCTACATATTTCACAGACTTTTTAGGATCGTTCAGTATTCCGTAGAACTGGTCCAATCGATGAACATACTCTGTTTTAGGCAAGAGGTTAGTTTGAGCATTTTTACCCCAGAGACAATTCAGCATGGTTTTGGCAAAAGCTCGTTTTCCTGGATTTTTCTCCACCTGTTGCAAACGAATTCCTTCTGCTTCAAAATAATCTTGTTTAAATTTATCTTGAGCCTCTTCCGTATCCACCCCTGGAGGATATCCACTAGCCTCTTGTTTCATTTTCAAGTATTTGTCAATGTATTGCCGATAGACGTCCGTACTCCATTCATCCCAGTGCCATACATGATACACTTTTGATACTTGATAGCCTAAAGCAATAGCTTTAGCCAATTCAACATGAGTCCATGTGCCATACAAGAATCGTTCATACGGGGAATGTGTACAATAATCCATCTCCTTCTCAGCACAGGTACGGCATAGCGTAAACACCATTTTACTATTACAGTGTATGGGTAAGACAGGCATCCATAAATCTTGCGGGGGTAGAACACGACATTTAATCAGTCCTTTGTATTTCTCAATATGCTGTTGATCAATTTGTTCTTGACTCATGATCACTGGATGACCTATCGGATAAGCCCTGTACTTGTTCACATACGGATAGAGAGAACAAATATCCACATATTTGATTTCTTGGTCGTTGTCTACTTCATGATACAGTCGGACGGCATTCGTACGACCTCCGAACAAAGCTTCCCTGGGTTGAATCGGGCCTTGACCATGATAGAATCGTTCCACTCTTGTCTTATAGGCAGGATCCTTTTGACAACGCTGATCAAATTCACATTCCCACATGACCACAACAGGATACCCCTGTTCTTTCAAAGACTCCAGTCGTTTATACGTATCGTGATAGGCCTGTTGCATGGTTCTCAAAGTATATGGATTGATGGTACTTCGGTTAGGAAAACAGGTGGGGCATCCATGGTACCAACATCCCATGAATTCATACACGGTGTTGGTCTCTTGACAATAGCCATCCACGTAATAAGGTCCAATTTTGACTTCGCCTTTGTTATTCAAGGCATGCCGAATATGTATCTCTTCGGTGACAGCCATCATTTGTAGCCAACGTATGCCTTTCATGGAATACCGGGTTTTATTGGGATACCCGGCATCCGAAATCACGGCTAAACTATGAGGTGGCATGGAATTTTTGCGCCAGGCTTTGTTACACACTTGAGCTAACGTTGTAGCTTCAGTAAATGGATCTATTTGATCACTGTCCAATAATTGTTGACGAAATTCTCCACACCCGCGTCTTAAAATGTCCACATCCGATTGACAGTATTTCTCCATTTCCTTTTGAAAATCAAATACGTCACCTTTTCTTTCATTGTACCAGGTTAAAAACTCTTCACGTCGCTCTGGTTTCATACTATCCGGTTTGTAAAAGTGTAGCGGCAAATAAGGTCCCACATAATCTTGATACGCCAAGGTGTTTGCATAGAATGGAAACCATCCTTTGGCTAACTCGGTCAGTCCAAATGTATTGGGAAAATAGGAGAGAGGCATACTCAGGAAACTGAGGGAGTCAATCATGCGTATCCCATGCACTCTCAATTGAATGATTTTACTACCATTCATAATCAACTGGGGTTTCGCCGTCCCCTGAGTGACCACATATCTAAGAATAAACTGAGCGTCATAGCCTTGAGCATTGTGGGCTATCACTGTCGATCCTCGATGGGTAGGGAGGAATAGCCAAGTACAGAATTGTTGTAACGTATTTTCACCACGGAATGTCATTTGTCTGGCTTCATTCACCTCTTCACAATACTCACATGGAGTTTTCACTGACTTACACATACAGTCACCACAAGCACGTTGAGCCACACAAAAATTAGGGATATGTTCTCCAGAATCAAAACGACATTCAAAATCAAAAAAGATGAATGGTACTTCTGGTTGTTTTCTATCGGGTGGTTCATACGTTGGAATGTAACAGTCATGATCTGGTCCTACTATGGCTTTACAACACCTACATTTCTTTGTCCCTGGGCAAACGTGATTCCGTTTCGTTTCAATCACCTTTTGTCCACATTTCTTACAATTCCATACGGATTCACAAATGGTTTTACGTTGTTTTCCCGTTTTTGTTTTATGATTGTCAAAACATGCCTGACTCTGGAATAGGCGACGACAATCCGGACATCTTATAGATTGTCCTGCTGGGCACAGGGTGTGAGCATAACACTGACAAATATGGCTACACTGGTGTCCTTCACGGTGATCATAACCGACATCACACCATTCACAATAATAACCCCGTCCGAGAAATCCGGTAATGGATACGATACAGTCATAATGATTATCATGGTGAAAGATATGAATCACACGACTTTTTTCAGTCAGAGCAGGTGGTTTGAATAACAATTCACTTCCATAATGTTGTGGATGAATTTTAATCACATAGCTGGGATAGAGATAGTCCTGTAGTTTTTGGTATTCTTCTATACCACACGACTGATCCGATGAAATACCCACTTGCTTTAATAATGCTTCAGCTTCGTATTTTTGAAGCTTTTTCTTAGACTGGCGTATAAGATTCCATCGTTTTTTCCATTGCGGGTTTGATTTTCATCCACTTTGCACTGTCCCACTACAATCGATCTAGCTAAACACATAGAGTCCTTACTATTGTCAATACACACAACACTTGTCTTTGACTTTCGCATACTGAATAAGTTTGGTGCTTTAAACGTTTTCTTTCCGGATCCCTGTGGCATAGCAATATGCGTAATTTCCATCTGTGCCGCCCCATCATGAATTTTAAATTGACGGTTACTTTGTGCCACACGTTCAATTTCATCCAACACCGTATCTCCACTAATAAGAGATGCCCTATTAAACGGAACATGTATTCCAAAGTCCAAATCAGGATGTAAAATAGATACTCGAACTCGATCATTCGATCTCACTTCACATCTCTTGTAGAGCTGATCCATCATATCATTAAACAACCTGTTTGTAAATTCAAACGATTGATTATACGGTTGAAATGTCACATCATATACTCTAGATTGAGTCTTGAATTTTCTTGACTTTCTTTCCATGCGTGACTGTATGTCATAATAGTCGCGCACAGGCTCAACCTTACTTCGTTTAGTTGGAGGTTCATCCTCACCACTAGTACTGTCGGTATCTGACATAATTATGATCTTAGAACTTCTCCGCCGTTTTTTATAGTTCGGGTTCAAGGTCACAACGCGTGACACTCTATAAAAGACGTACGCTCCGTCCGTTTTTTATCATTTCAACATGAGCGATCCTAAAATGAACCAAGTTGAAGAGAACCGAGATCAAACTTTGATGTATTCATTAAAGAAGAAAATTAAAGAGCTTAACAACTTAGCGGATCAGCTCTGTGGACAGAAAAATGTAACATGGGATCATATCAAGTGTTATCGTTGTGGAAAGAAAGGACATTATTCTACCAGCTGTACGGAACCCTTCAACAATGAATGTTTTTATTGTCATGAACAAGGACATTTCATCGCAGACTGTCCTAAGAAACAAGGTGAACAGGTCGATCTACAGGACGCAGAACAGAGTAAGAAAAAACGTAAATACAAAAAGAATCCAACAAAAACTGTGAGTGACTTTGTGTAATCCAGACAATGTGTTGGACAATGTGTTGGACAATTGTGTATAGACTTAAATTGGAGACTAAGTGAGTTGTATTGTGTTGTACTTTGTTGTACTTTATAAATGTTTTCAAAAATAAAATGATAGACAATGTAATATGCTTTTGTCTTTGCTTGAGATATAAAACGAATCTAACACATATGGTGGCCCTAATAAGGGCCGTTGGGTAATTCATTGCATTTCTGCAAGAAATAGGTATCGCCAATAGTTGGCTCTCAAATCCTCATCATAAAAGACGGAAAGGTCAGGGTATAAATTACCCATCTTGACATCCACCGTACAAGTATTTTGAAATTCAGACAAGTCTGGGTACAAATTACCCATCTTGACCACCCAAACATCTTCTTGTAACTCATCAGGTTCATCAGAAGAACTTTTCAAGCAGTTGCCCATGTTGAATCATGAAACATAAATGAGCTATGGAACACGAAAAAAACACTGACCTAGAACAGACCAATGAAATGCCAGTAAAATAGACCAATGAAATACCGTTAAAATGGACCAATGAAATACCGTTAAAATGGACCAATCAGAGTCCTTGTATCATATGAGAGTCAGTGACCTTGCCTTGATCTAATTTCATTCTGTATCAAGATGTCACAGCGTACAGTCAATATAATCAAAAGAAAATATGCTGCCTTAGGGCGGTATATTGAACAACTAGAAATGCAGCTAGAAGAGCTGCGGTTGGAGGTCAAGACCCTGAGAGAGGGAAAGCAGTTTGTAGAGGAGGTCGTGGTCAGCTCTGGGGAAGAGGACTGGGGGGATACCCCTCAAGAATCAACCCCAGAGAACTGGGAAGATGAGTTAATAGAGGTTCCGTCGAACCTCTACCAACCCACACTGGACCCCAAGGATGTCCAGAAATGGGACAAGTGGTGTCCCGCTTGTATGGGGAGATGCGGTCAACGCCATTAATCCCCATACAAGCACCAACGGTCCTTTTCAGGACCACCAACGGCCCTTTTCAGGGCCCCCATACAATTCAGAAAGAATCATTCTCATATTGTCAATATTACTAGTATATTTACAGTCCTATCTGATAACACCAAATACAAATATACGGTGTGAGGTAAGTTTTCTATAAACATTTCCTACAAATATAAGTGATAGTATGATGTGTACAATCATTTTCAACAAATGTATGCAAAGTGCTGTGATTGTATGAAGAACAAAGTATTTCCCCCACAAATATAAGTGTTAGTATGTGATGTACAATCATTTTCAACAAATGTATACAGTGTTCAAATTGCTGTGATAGTATGATGTACAGTCTGCAAAGTGCTGTGATAGTATGAAGTGTACAGTATTCAAATTGCTGTGATAGTATTAAGTGTACAGTCTGCAAAGTGCTGTGATAGTATAATGTGTACAGTATTAAAATTGCTGTGATAGTATGATGTACAGTATTCAAATTGCTGTGATAGTATTAAGTGTACAGTCTGCAAATTGCTGTGATAGTATAATGTGTACAGTCTGCAAAGTGCTGTGATAGTATAATGTGTACAGTATTCAAATTGCTGTGATAGTATTAAGTGTACAGTGTTCAAATTGCTGTGATAGTATAATGTGTACAAAGCATATCTACAATATAACCTTGACCTTGACGTGTCAAACACTTGTTCAAAAAAAACTTGAAGTGTCACACTTATTTTAAAAAAACTTGAAGTGTCACACGTATTCAAAAAAACTTCTCACAATTGACCTTGACCTAATAGAACACTGGCGCGTGCAGGCAAAAAGTATAAATACCCCCGGCGCAGACACTATGTTTTTATTATCTAGCATGGAGTCCTTCAACATGCCATACGATATATTGAGAGAAGCACTAGAATCATCTGAGTTAATAGACCCGAATGCGGGTATGCATTACAACCAGCCGAAGTACAATCAGCCAAAGTACGGTCAACTACAGTATAGGCAGCCACAGTACAGCCAATACAGTCAACCACTGTACAGCCAATACAGTCAACAGTCCATGGTAGATGTACAACCCCCCATGGTAGATGTACAGCCGATACAACCCATGGTAGATGTACAACCCACTATGACGAATACACAGCCTATGGTAGATGTACAACCCACTATGACGAATACACAGCCTATACAACCCACTATGACGAATACACAGCCTATGGTAGATGTACAACCCACTATGACGAATACACAGCCCCCTATGGCGAAAACACAGTCTAATACAATTACAAAGCCTACAACGGGATTGTCTGTTCTACAAGGTATCAAGGAAGAAATGGTACAGATGAATCAAGTCATGCAAGAGATGGTCAGACTCATGAAAAATCAAGAAGTACGGTTTAAGCCACAAGAAATGATTGTACCTGTACAGTTTATGTATGATTCAAAGAAACGAAAACATGAGCATGAGAAAAAGAAACCGGAGCATGACAAAAAGAAACCGGAGATGACAGAAACGAAGAAACGAAAACATGATCTTGAGAAACAACCTCGGGGCAAGTATGGTAAAGAAATAAAGAAATGAAGATCGGACTAACAGCTACCAACCATGACCAACGGCCCTTTTCAGGGCCACCAACGGCCCTTTTCAGGGCCACCATGTCTTTTCGAAAGAAAATTCTCTCATTGTCTAAGTCTATACACACACAGAACATTCCTAAAATTATTTTGAAATATTGATTTCCAATTTGTCACAATTTGTCCTCATTTGTCACAATTTGTCCCCATTTTGTAAAACTTCTGGTACCGACCTTAATCTATTTACTCTATATTCTATATGGTACCAGGAGGTATGGGTACCAGAAGGCATTGGTACCAGAAGGCATTGGTACCAGGGTATCGCCTTACACTACTGATGACCATCACAATATAACTATCACCATTTCAAATATGTGTCCGTGGTTTGTAGCGCCGAGGCGTTCAGTCAGACCATTGAATCCTTGATTAAGCCTGATAAACTTGCAAACGCATGAACAACTTCATTATGTCGATAAAAATAAGGATATTGCCATTTGACTTTTTTTTGTTATTAAACACACCAAACAAATTGCCCTGACAAAATAAGATTATCAAGTCCTTTAATACGAAATTGAACATCATTTTACATACACTTAAGTATGTAATAGTTAAAAGAGTTCTGACTACCTGTTCTACTGTAATGCAGTCTCGTAATTATGATATCAACTAATCTAGTGATTAATATGCACATGTTAATTACGTAAGCAATGAAAATGCACACAGACATAATGCCCGTGGAATGCCATGTACATGCTGTAGATTTCTCCTTTCATGCATACAGCCATAATTCATGTTACGATATGTAAAAATCAATGAGCACCCGTATGCTCAATCTACAGCCTTATTATTCTATCTAGCCCACCAGAATGGCTCACACAGTTAGAAATATATCTAATGATATCAATTCTCTGCAACAATACCTTTTATCTTTTAATCCTAATTGAAAATTAAAGTTCAATTACAATTCCAGAATAAAATGTTCTACGGTCCTCTTAACACAAATTGAACATGCATTTGGTGAAATCATTGACGTCTGATTTGTCCAGATCCGAATATTAAAACAAACTCTTTGGAAAAAGCACCCAATGCTTGTATCGTTATCAGGTTGTGATAAAGAGCAGACATGTACAAATCAACAAACACTCATATGTTCAATTTACAGCCTTATTATTTTCTCTAGTCCATCAGAATGGCTCACACATGCAGTTAGAAATATATCTAATGATATCATTTCTCTGCAACAATACATTTTATCTTTTAATCCTAATTGAAAATTAAAAGTTTCAATTACAATTCAAGAATTAGTATTCTACGTGTCTTTTAGAGCACAATTGAAAATGTATTTGTTGTAATTTTCAATGCCTTTAGAATTGTTTTCTATCGTTACAGGCAGCATTAAGTGATTACACGTAGATCTACAATCAAAGAACTGAAAGTACTCATGGAACCTGAACTTACATAGACTTACACTGCAACATGGAACGGGAACTAGTTTAACAATTGCGTGGCGCATGTAGAAAAAACGTGGTTATATGGCCCACAAAAAAATCATGCGCGCCGAGTAAGTGACGGCTACAGAAAATTAACTATAATTCAGTTTCCAAAAAACTTCAGTCAAATTTTGATGAGAGAAAACACTGATCTAATCAATCAATATAATAAAAGGTATGATCTCCTCACGTATTTCAAAGTAGAAGGAATCTTCATATCTGTAATTAAACGATCAACAAATTCATTCAAACGTAGAAACTAGCCTAAATAACAGTAGCTACAGATTAAATATTTCTTTCATTCGCAATACCTTCATCAGTCGTGCAATTTATAAATGCTACTATAACGTTCATACTAAGCACGAGATAAATACCAAATATGCGATGCAACGCAAAAAGTCGTTCTTGTACTCCTCTGAGAGATGAACGTTATGACCCTTGTCGTAGATGTGCAATTATATGTTTTGTCTAATGTGAGACAGCAATGATTATTAATGACCACGCCATAAAATCCTAGTCGCTTGACAAAAAAGACGCCATTAGCATACGATATTGATATCTTGCATTAGTAATTTCTTCTATAGAAAACCGCCTGTCGTATAGGACAGAAAGACTGCCACAAAACATAATTAGCGATGGACTAGTAATTACTAATTACAAAGACCACATACAATCTTGTTAAGCTCAGAATGTAAAATCGCGCAAATCCACTACAGGCAAAAAGCCAATAATAAAATATGTACCTCAGTGCGTATATCTTCAATGACTTGATACCCAGACATTCGAACATGCAAAGCATCAAATAAGAATCCAATTAATATTTTTATCTATCATAAATGCTTAATGACTGTCACACGTTAGTAGTACCGCAATACATTGGCACACCTTGCCCACATTATAGAACGCATTACCGCAATCAGAACACTACATAAGATCGAATATATTTTGTATTAAATCAGTTAATAAAATTACTTGAAGAAAATAAATTATATGCTGAAATACTGCTTTTACGAAGTAAACACATATATACGCAGGTGCTGTTTTTGAGTGCCAAGTGGAAATTATTAATTGTTCTTCTGTCTGTAATGTTCGAAGTTCATGCAGATATCATTGCTAAGTTTGTGAAATTAGCAAACGTATATGTTTATTTTTACCCAGGACTGGTGTCTTATTATGCCAGTACTCGTATAAATTGTTCGGTCGCATGTTTAAACACAGTAGACTGTGTTTACTTTAGTTACTTCAACGTTCACAATCTCTGTAGCCTACATGACAGGAATGTCGAAACTGTATCAGGAACAACCGGATGTGAACTTTATTTTAAAGTGTTTAATGGAACAGGTCAGTATATGTTGTAGGCCACATCCATATATCTAGCATTGGGATAAAAATATATACTGTTAGCATTAGGATCCAAACTCTCAATTTTTAAAGATGCAGTTGCTCAGTGCTTCACAAAAATGTTAGTACACTTGTATAGCAAAATAATATTGTCTTAAAATCTTTGATTGTTACCTCGGATACTATTATTCATTTTACTTTTTTTAAATGTAAGAGTTTTTGCCGTTGTTGAAAAGCATACATTTCTTTAGATATTGCATGGTGATCTATATATTTTTTATCAAATTACACCAGCTTTTGTAGTATATTAAGTAAGATAAATTTATGGAATGCAATTTTTGTTGGTACATTAAAGGAGCAGTTATTGATGTAACGTGATTGGCTGACTGGTCACATCAAGTTTCAATAATCTATAGATTTAAAATTTAAGCCATAATTAAATACTTAAAAATGTTTACGTTTCTTTAAGCGTATTTAAGACACCTTATCTTTTGTTATTTGATTTCATTTAATACTTTGTTCTTGGTATACAAGCGAGCGAAAATGTGTTGTTACAAGTTATAACCCGTTTCGATAACTTTAAGGAGACACAGTCTTAACGATTTCAAGACTGGCGCCACAGCATTCCAATCTTCGACAAATAGACAATATAGCGCCGGCCATGCACTTGACGGAAATACTGACGGTATAATGATCCACCAATCATGTTCTCATACAGAATTGGAAACAAACCCTTCCTGGATAATGCAACTTGGTGAGCCTGGTGTGATTGGAAAAGTTGATATATATCTACGTTCAGACTATCGTAAGTGTCTTACATTTATAAATGGGTCAGTTTTTTCTGTTGTTGTTTTTAGGATAAATAATTATTTACAAATTGATTGCATTGCTTGATATAAGATACCGTTTAAATGGATAGAAATTCAAACTTTTTAATGTTTCTGAGTTTGGGAATTGAACGGTTTGATTAATTATTTTGCTTAACTATTTATCATTTATCTCAATGAAGTTACGTGTAATAGCAGAAGACCAATCTCATATTATCTACGTTTTATGTATTTGATACACATGCAATATCAATCCCTGTTAATATAGTCGCATGTGAATGTTTATTTTACTTGTCTTTGCGTTCTCCGCATTTTATACATATGTTTGTATATAATTATGTTCTCCACGCAGGTCAGTTGACCTACTTTTATCCATCTCTGTACCGTTATAAATGGACAGACATGAAAAGTATATGAATGTTTCTACATAATTAGAAATTCAAAGTTTTGAAGAGTATTTACGACCATTTTATGATGTTTTTTTATCCTTTATCCCCATTTATCCTCATGGATTTAGGCTTGTATGAGATGACCATACTCTGTTTGGGTTACCGAATGTTTTAAGAGATAGCATAGCATCAATTGTCTGTTAGATTGTTTTATCGACCGACTATTTAATTTAAACCTTATAGTCAAAATAGATTAACTATTGTTGTGTTTTATAGTCGGAAGAAATACAAATCGGAGCGTCATGGTTTCACAGAGCTATGATGACGCAGTAAACAATGTTGGTATTGAGTGTGGTCGATACATGGGACCTCTTATTACAGAACCTCCATATCTCCTTACAATCCGATGTCTAATGCTTGTATTTGGTAAATACTTGAAGATAACAATGCTGTCTTACCAGCATATGGAACTTTGTGAAGTCATGACTTACTCCTCGTAAGAAGGACGTACCATTCTTCTATTTCGTCTTCAGCGAACACCGAAGGGAAACATTTCTCGCCAGTTGATATCGTAGTATCACATACTGTTTTAGCACTAATTGCTGAATCGCTAAGCACTTCTATTTCTTTCGTTTTCTGCATGTTTTGGCAAATATCTTCTTTTGTGTGTATATGTATTATAATATTTGTTATGTTTTGTTCAATTGCATTTGTTCTTTTTGACTGTGATTGACTTTTTAGCGTTTATCCGATCTGTTGTAATTATGTATGTTCACGTGTATTAATATACGATTTTTGCGTTGTGATGCAGATTAATAAATGTATGTGGAACTATTTGTCAGAAAGCAAATGTGTTAGAACCGGAACCCTACATGCACATGCAGAATTATAATAATTAGTTGATTTTGTGGACGAATATTAAATGCTGTTCACGACACACAATGAGAACTGAATTTATATGAAAGATCAACTTTGTGTATCAAAGAACGTGTGTATAACTTTATTTCGACCACCTTATATTAAATTTTACTTAACAGATGAAGACCAAATAAAAAAATGAAGAACCACTGTAAGTAGGCGTGACATTAATTTTGCCACGCTAGAAGTATTTCCTCTAAATCATCAACACGTGGTTATCCACAATAATAAATTATCCAAAAGATTCTTTATATCATTCATTCATCATACCAAGTAATATTGGATAAAACTGATCTTGGACAGCTACGCCGAAACAAAACAATATATATCGTCCGGCGCCCTAGATTCGACCCTGTCCTTCATTCGACCCCAATTTTGTTTACGTCACAGAATCTCACGAGATGACCTTTGCGCGCGAAAATCGTGAACTTTTTGTTTACTACAAATTTATTTACACGAAGCATAGATTTTCGTCAAAAATGGGTTATACATAGATAAATAAACTGTAAAATACTTACGATCTGGAAAAAAATCAATTTTTTACTAATCCCAATAACAGCCTTTAATAAAATGTGTTTTTATATCAACTTACACGATATTTGTAAATTCTATGCCTTCGTCTGCATTGTGTACATGCAAATGATGTTAGTCACGTGATGAATGTTGAAAAAATATAGGCCAAATTAATTTTACAGTGTGTTTTAGTCCCGTTATTCCTTAGCGCTAAATTTAAGTTTCTGTTCTAGAAATTACCGTTTAACGGTAAAATTATCAGTATTATATGCCTAAATACTGGCATATTTCTGCAAATAATTTGACAACTGCATATCAGCAGTGTATGCGAGGACATTATTCCTGTCAAACTTCGGGTACTAATTACGTACTGCACTCCTGTGAGGTTTATGTAAAAATTGACGATTTTTTTCTGTCACCATCGTGAGCAGAGGAGTGATTCATGATAAAAGGGTTAAAAATACCATTTAACTGTTCATTTCTTTTAAATTGTTACTACTTTAACATTTTGAATAATTTTATCGAAAAGACGATTATCGAAATTGATTAGCATCGGCCTAATTTGTTGCACGCGCGCAGAGACGAAGCATGGACTATTTCAAAATGGCGGACAAATATTACCTTGACCTTTGTTCAATACTATTTAAAGTACTTAGGATTATTATTTGAATTAAAAAAATGGACATTTGTAAGGAAAAATGGATAAATGAACAAGTAAGCGTCATATTTTAATGTTTATTACATTCTGTACCATTTTTTGTTCGTATTGAAGGCTTAGAGGGTCGAAGCATGGCCACTCGAGGATACATAATCCTGACAGCTACGCCGAAAAAGTGAAATATAAAATTGGGGCCTTCATGTTTGGATGATTTATGTATCGAAATTCTGATTAAAATATTTCTCATAAATGTCAATGACTGACTCAATATGATCAATATAATATTATTATACTTTCGTTAGGAATTGTCATTATGGCAAGATTTCAAGAGAAGATTTCTATCTAGTAAAGCTACGTAATTATGTATCATGATGACATTGTTCCATTCCTGTTTTGTTAAAGTATAAGAGTTCACTCAATAGTGTCCGTGTTAAGTTCCCTTGTATAAAGCTATATGTTATTATCATTAGCAGAATAAGTGTTTATGTGTGATAACAATCATTACCCAAGTATCAATATTCAAATAATGAATGTTTCAAGTGATTTGTAATAGTGATAAGCAAGTATAAATACTATTAAATAGGAAGTCAATATCAGGGAACACCTTATTCTGATGATAGAATGAAATATACAAAGCCTTATTGTTTAACCATATGCTATACAATGGTTCATAATTTAAATTCTAATCTTTAGCTTTAACCAATTCCCATAATTCCTGTAATTATTAACTAAGCATTAATAAAGTAAAGTAAAGGTAAAGGATAGGTTCATAGTCTGAAATTATATACATATTCAACCGACTTTCACAAGTTACCCCCCGCCCCCCCCCCCCCCCCCCCCCCCCGTTCACTGGGTTATAGGTCGTCCGTTAACAGTGATTAATATACGCTTGTTAACAAAGCAAGAATGAAAGAATGAAAGATTAAGAAGTCTCAACGGAGACTCCTATCTTTGAAGCATATTATAAATATTAAAAGTTCAATCTTATAATAACGAGACATGTTATTTTACAATTTTTAAAGTAACCAACCAGTAAAGTCTGAATATTTCCAATGTGCATGGCATTGGATTAAGACAAGCCAATTTTTAATTTACCTTCTTTTTAAATAACTTGGAAGACTATTTAGTAAAACATACGAGTAATAATCATGGTATAGATAAAAACAATTTACACCTGAAATCTTAACAACTCTACACATGATATGTTGATGCTTCTTTTATAAATGGAGATGGTACATTAACCTTACAAGTGATAAAGTTTTTTCTCTCAACATGTTTATATAATTTCCTGGATTATTGTTATCAGTGGAAGCTTAATGCCAATATAAGTAAAACTAAAATATTTGTATTTGGATGTATATTTTTAGGAATACACATCAGCTCACTTTCACTATGAATGGGATAAATGTTGATATAGTAGACTATTAGTATTACAAATTATCTTGGTTTATTTTTCACAAAATCTTGCAATTTCGCCTCAGCTTAAAAAACATTTCGTTGTATAATAAGAGAAATAAGCTATGTAATTATTATACTCAAGAATAAAAAACTAACCTAGCAATTGCTTTTTGACCACACAATAGTACCAATTCTTATATAATTACTGTGAAGTCTAGGGTTTATATAATGAAAATATAAATACATATGTAATACATAATAATAGAACAGGTCCATAGTAAATTGTTACAGGAAATGAAAATAAACTTCATACAATCAAGTTGAATATTCCAAATTTTATACCAAAATGGATCAATTACATTAAAAACATCTTCACTGAGACTGGCAGAATGATTAAAGGTCTGTGGAATAATCAAATTACATTATAACCTAGTAACATAAAACATTGCATTTAACAGATCTTAGTAGATCAACTACCAACCCTGGGATGCATCTTCACATTCGTCATCAAAAGGAACTAACTATTCACTGTTTTAAAAGGAAATTCTGTCCATTTAGAGCAATACCTTTTAGACCTAAATAAAAGTGATTGCCTCCATCTTTTGAAATTTTGCACAAGTATAACCAATATCTACCAATTGAAGTTTGCAGATGGGAAGGTATTGATATAGAAGAAAGGTAACTTTGCACTCTGTGTGATAGAAATGAAACTGGCCATGACCAACAAGGTTTGCCATTTTTTCAATACACTAAGATTAACTTAATACATTCCAAAATACTAAATACCAAAACCCAAGTATTCATAAATTTATAGAACTATTGAACTGTATATAAGTCACTGTACAAAAAACTATTAACACAATTATGTCAGTTTATTAAAATCATACTTTATGTTTATTAACCCAATAATTATAGTTGATCAGCGCCTCACACGTAACTTATATCACAAGTAAATCAAACTGTGCCTAATACAATGTTAATGAATAATTTTTTTGATTTTATAGTATCGGTACCGTATGTCATTCTGCCTTTATATCTCCAAACCTTTTTTAAAATTATTTTTTATTTGTTAATTTTCATTTGTTGTTTTGTTTTTGAATTCAAAAATGTGTCACTTTTCTATACATAAACACGACTGTAGGTTAAAATCACTCACCATCTGAAGGTAATTACTTCTGTTATTCTATGTATATTCCATTTGCAATTGAGTTAATCCACACATGTTTTGTATATAATTTAAGAAACACACACTCACACAATTGAATCAGGCTTGGTATCCACTTTATTCCATTGAAATATCACAGACGACAATTTCAAAACATTTCAACACGTATTTGTAGAGAGCATGTTTTTCATAGATGAAATTGACAAGATATCTAATAAATAACCGTCGCGTGGTCTTTTTGACAGTTACGTAATATACACCTGGAAATAAGTTAAGCACACCCCGGAAATTTAAAATTGGTTGTGATTGAAAGCACTGTCATGAGATGACGACTTAATTGAGCTAAGAAATAGTAATTTGATAAGTAGCGATAGCAATTTAGTAATCATAAACCAGTAAATTTATGAGTTTAGTTTATTCTTATCCAAATTATTGAAGCATAAGCAAATGTGTTGTTTTTTACCAAAAATGTAGGTGTTTATAAGTATGGTGTTGGAGCGTTTACAAAACATTTACTGGTGGATATTTTTGGTAAATGTTGACGATTACTTAACCTTAAATGACATTATGTAGCCAAATTTTTAATAACGTGTGTAACCGCCACGTGCCCGGATGACAGCCTCAACCCTTCTCCTCATACTACCAGTAAGGCGTCTAATGCGATTTTGAGATAAATTTTGCCATTCTTGGTGCAGAGCTTGTTCCAGTTGTTGCAGGTTGACTATAGGTGGGTCCAAATTCTGTATTTTCCGGCCCAGGATCTCCCACACGTGTTCCAGTGGGTTTAAATCAGGACTCATGGCAGGCCAGGGAATGGTGGTGATGGCATTCCGTTGCAAAAAATGTGTTACAGTATGGGCTCGGTGCGGTCTGGCATTATCGTCCATGTAAACAGGTCGGGAAGCCAATGGATGATTATCAAAATGGTCCACGACGACTGGATGTAGGATGTCTCGTACATAAGTATCACCTGTCAGATTTCCTTGGACAGTTACAATGTCCAACTTACAGTCATGGGACAAGCAACCCCATATCATAACTGATCCACAACCAAAGGGAACCGTAGGAAGAATGTTTCTTGGTGTGTAGGCTGTATTTCGTTGCCTCCACACTCGAATGCGCCCGTCTATGACGTGCAGAAGGAACCTGCCTTCATCTGACCAATGGATCTTTCTCCATGATCTCAGGTTCCAACCACGCCTTGCCAAGCACCATGTCAGACGGTTCCTGCGATGAACAGGTGTCAACAAGGGACGTTTTATTACCCTTCTCGACTTTAAACTTGCAGATCTGAGCCGATTGCGCAGAGTACGTGACGACAAATGCCTGTGCGGCAACCAGTTTCGCTTTAGATAGGTGCTTGTTGCAAACGGAAAACGTCTAACGAGACGTAAAATATTTCGGTCCTCGCTTGCCGTTGTTACATATGGCCGTCCAGATCTTCGACGGTCCCTTACGTCATGCGTCTGCCGATACTTCTGAGCTAGTCTGCTAATGACAACGTGATTATAGCCAAGCTGACGACCAACAGCACTGTAGGACATGCCAGCATTAATCATGCCTATTATCTGCCACCTATCGCCATCCGATAATCTTCTCCTAACCATTTTGTTGACAAGAGGTCAAAATAATGACAATATGTTAGAACAAAATCAAATTTTGTACATGTACTTTGTGTTAATTGAAAGTGTAGTTTAACAATTCACGAATATATTGTCGAAATGGCGAAGTACACGAGCTTTCCGTGCGCGCAACTCTATCGGAGATACACATGATTAGTACGGAAGGTCGTTCTTACCATTGCTCAAATAAAATTTAAAATTTCAGTTGTGGTCATGTCAAATTCGAGGCAAAATGCCGGGTGTGCTTAACTTATTTCCAGGTGTATATAATAATAGGAAATCCATTCAAAATATAGTCGATTTCAAAATTGTTTACTTTTCTTAGATTTCGATGTTTTTGATAAAAAAAACTGACACCTGTCCCATGTACTATCTAAATTGTATGGTAGTCACATAATAATGTTACATGTATACCTGGATAACACGTGTTATTATAGACGGGTTTTACGAGTTACAATAGATTCATTCAGTCGGGCCGTGTAAGGTTTGTCAAAATAGCTACACAGTGCACGAATATATCGCATACATTAAAAACATTCAAAATGCTCGTCGTGACCACTTCTGTTTGAAATTGTGTTACTGTAACATTTAAACCATTAATTACTTACCCAAATGTACTGACGAAGAATGAAAAATACTGTAAATAATTCTATAAAATGCATCGAACTAAAAAAAAGACGAACTTATAAGCTAGAATAAGTGCCGCCTACGACTGGCCGAGAAACGAAGCAAAAAAATGTACAATCATTGATAAAATGCCAATATTTTATCCATAAAAAGCACATGTATTAATCCTCCGCATATATAAAAGTAGTGAGTCTGTGTAAGTTATTTATCGATAGCGTAGCATGGTATGGATACCTCTGTTATTTTACTGATAAGCCTGTGGCTGGGGAATGTGTTTGCGTACGTGCCATACGTTCTAAATGATTGTAGTAAGTGTGTTTTTATATCCTTATTTATTTGCATTTTTTCTTATTGAATATCCTCGAAGATTTGTAAAACAGCGACACTTTATTGATGCTGGCATGTACATTGGGTCGAATTTCTAAACACCCCACCACCCAGTATTGTAAAGTCATGGAAGAAAATCATTTAACACATTTTCGTTAATTAAAAAAACACATAAATTCCAACATTTACTTCAAATAACGTTACTCGATTTCTTTGTTTAGGGCGATTGTATTTTTGTAAAACAAAAATTAATAATAAAATTCATTCATACATTGAATTCGGTTATTCTAAGAATCGAGTTTTATACAGTGGGTGTTTAGAGATTCGACTCAGTCTAAGCAACTTTGAGTACGTGCCTGTAAACACTGGGTTCATGACACAATTTGTGTTTACGTTGCTGATCTTTGCTTTACATGTTTACAATAATTCGGTATATAAACAAAACTCTGACATTAATGCTTACTACGTGTCGGTATTTTATTTCGAGTGCACTTTTTATCTATGACCGAAATATGGTTTCAATGACTGTTGACATAAACTTATTGATAAAAGTAATTAATATATATACAATTTTATACCATATATTACACAAACCGATATACACAATTATGTATATTTTTTGGAATCTAAATATATATCTAGCCACGAAACGAAAGAAATGTATTATTATTTTCAATGCGTTTATTGCAACAGAATGTGATAATAAATAGATTTGCGCTGTTTTTGGTGCTATACAAAATTGATCAGTTCTTTAAAATTGTCGAACTATACAAACTAGACTCTTCCGTGCATCTCAATGTACCCTCAACGGAGACCTCTCTGGCTTTCTCTGATCGGACAGTATACTGTTTATTGAATCATCAAAATTTCATAAATACTAACATTAGGCTACATGTGCTCTTCTGTTAAATTAACCCATGTCTTATCTCATCATATGTGTACATATTTCTTTTGCTATAACACATTTATAATAGAATTATCAAGGTTGATAAGAAATAAAAAATAAATTTGACGACCGTAACGGTTAGTAAGTACGGCAATATTGTACAATTTTTTTTAATAATCATTTCCTATGTATTTAAGTTTTGAGTCTGCAATTACCTTCGAAAGAAACGATGCATTCTATCTGCACCCTTTGTCGTAAAAATTCTACTACATGTGTTATATTACCAAACACCCGGGAGAAAATCATTTGAAGTAGTATTTATTTTTACATGTAGGGTGTGCACGCATAAATAACTCATTGTACATTATAATGAGCCAAAATTCGAAGAAAACATTTTGTTATTTGCACATAATATTTGAAGAGGTTAAAGTAGAAAGCGATCATGACTCAGGTAAAGATAAGACAGAGTTCTTAATCATGTTGATGTTTAACTGTTAACAAGTACGTGTTTAATCTGTAGAAATCTTTCCTTTATCTTTTCATTGACTTCCGTAAATCTATTTAGGCGTAAAAATTGTTTGTTTCTAATAACCCGATTTACCTAAATTTTCCCCGCAATCCTACACTTTTTATATGGCCCGAAGAACAGTAAATCCGTTGTCTCACTTTCCCTTCCTGCCTACCGTTTTTCAACGTTCGTTTTTCCACATGCTTTCAATTACGCCCTGTGTTAATGAACATGGTACTATAGATATAAACAAAATAGTTTACGCCTTACGCTAAAGTTCACGAACTCGTTCGTATGTGTACATTTTTTTCAGGCAACAGTCCAAATCGAGTATTGAGAATAACTGGCCAACCCGTGGACTATCCGATAGAGATTCCGGGCCACGTGAAGGCACGGGCTGTGGCGGATGTTCTGAAAAATGTGGAACCAAATCGGTACACTCTTGATGTCACAGTAGAGAAGTGGATTGTGTACGGTTACTTCTCCCTGCCTTGTATCTCAAATGTTGGAAGTTGGTACGTGCGATTTATGATCACTTTTCTTTCGCCAACAAGGATAGGTTTTGTTTCGATTCAAGACCAAGTCTTAACGGTTTATGGCGAAGCTTGTACATCAGCGTTCCATAGCTTCCTTTGGAAAGATATATTGTCATATTGATGGCATATGCCTGTAAAAATTTCCTCATAATTATCGAAAATGTAAATTATGTGACACTCTAGATGATGAATTTCATTTATTTTGAATTATTTTTGGAAGAATCCCAATATGATTAAGTTTATTGAACTATTGAAGAATGATAATCATTACAAACATTAAAATATGTCTACACTGTATACATAATCGTACATGAGGTATGATAGGCATAATGCCTTATTTTCCAAAATAAAAATATCTAGATAATTATCTATCTATCTGATATTTTAGTCGAGATAAAAATGACCGGGGGCCATTATTTACATATTGACTGTGGCATCGGAATAGGTAAATGTTCCATGAGAAGCGAAGATATAACTATAGATTAAATTAGTTTCCAATATCATGAATGGATTTTGTTAACCTCTAGAAGTAATTTTACTTAGTGATGTTGTTTATAGTTAATATTTAATCGTTAAACTTGAACACTGTAAATTAGTAAGGCAAATAATAATTATGTTTTATTAATTGCAGTACCTATGACCTTTGTGAACTTTTAGGCAAGTTCGAAGGACGCGGTGGTTGTCCCTGGCAACTAAGAGATAGCAACTTTCCTTGCATGTGTCCTTTCACTAATGGGACTTATACACTAGACCCGCACCCATTTTACATACCGGCAGTACATGGGGCGTGGCAATGGATAGCTTTCGTAAGTACAATCTGAGAATCTCGGATATCATTGTAAACAATTCAAATAATTACGAATTGGAAAAATACGAACATGTAATAATCATTTAATTATTTGACGGAAGCGTGGTCCTGTTCCAGTGGTTAGTGTGCTGAATTTGTAACATGGTGATCAGGGTTCAATTTCCGGTCACGGCAGTATATACCCTTTCATGAAAATTTGACAACAATGACGATTTTCTTTCACATTTGGAGAAGTTGCTGGTTCCTCGTGGAAGAGTATGGTTGTACTGGTTGGAATACCGTCCAAGAAAGCTGGTTAGATGATCGCGCCACCGAATCTTACTGGAATATTGCCGAAAAAACGGCGTTAAACCAAACTGAAAAAATAAAATATTTTATTTCAGGGTGACTATCGTGTTAGTGGGACATTATATGATACGGTCCTGTCTGAAGTGGTGAATTGCTACAGCATAGAATTTACTGTCCAGAGAAAGCCAATAGTTTTAGAAGATTTCTGGCAGTGGTGGTAGTAAATCAAGAAGGATTTATTTTAGAAATGAAAATGAATAATGCTTGTTGGAGATAGCTTGTTTGTAACAGTTTCTAATCTTTAGTCAATGGTCACCTTTTATGGTGAGTCGCGTTGTATGATTTAATAATAAATAAGTTAAGTCAGAGCATAAAGTTAAGTTTTTTGTAGAACTGGTGACTGATTTCTATTTGTTACACACATGGAATCAAAGCACTGAAGGTATTGATGGGGAGGCTTTGTGCAGAAATTTTAATATTTGAGGACTGTTCATCATGCCAATTTTTGAAAACTGCATAATGTCAATATTCGATGACATTTCATCACTCCAATATATCTTAGGACAGTTCATCATGTCAACAATTGTTTTCGTTCATGGAGAAGTACAAATTATTGTGATTACCAATAACTATCATTGCAATATGCGACTAGCATGAATGACAATCTACATAGTGAGTGTTAAGATTGTATTATGAGTTGTCTCCCTTTCAGTAAACTTGTTCTATTCGGGCATTTCCGTAAGTGTGTGTATACGTTTGTAGAATAATAATAATGGAGCAGGATTTGTCAAGTATGCAGTACGTAGGTTTCTTTCAGAGATGGAATTTGTATCCGTTGCATTCGTAGAAAATGTTCTGTAAGTTATGATTAACAACCTTTAAGAAAAGTGGGACGTATGTCTACGGTGTCTGTATGGAACTTTCGTCCTGTTGTAATGTCAGTCATTAAAGCCGACATAATGCTGACTTGTTGATCGAGAGAGGAAGAGATCAGCATACTTGTTTCTCCAAAACATTATACATTTATCATGTATATGACAAGTCAAACCTGTGTTAGCGACCACTTCCGAATAAAGGCCATCCTGTGAATAAAAGATATTTTTTAAAACTGTCATTAATTATGAAGAATAAAACGTATAATAAAGTATAAATGTATGATAAAGGCCGCCGGTCAATAGAGGCCATATTATGTCTTTCAAAAGGATGACCTTTGTTCACAGGGTTGACTATAAACTCACGTCATTAGTAACGCACTCCTGAGTCACGAATAATCTGCGAAATATGTCATTTGTTTGGAGGAAGTGAACATTTTGGAAGATCAAAGGTTTAAATATAACAGGGTATCATTCAATGTTGTCGATCGGGGAACCGCCTGCTTGTTTAGTACTCATAGGAGTTTAACTTTATATAGACTTGCGCTGAAAATGGAACGGGGACCAATATTTGCATGGCGGATGTAGAAAAAGTAGTACTTTGGGCTGTTTCAAAATGCATTCATGCCGAGTAAGTTGCGGCTGTCGAAAGTCCAGACATGGCAATAGGCTGAATAAATATGATATTAGTCTCAGTATGATACAATACTCGTTTTTCTGTTAAAATATTTTTTAAATGTGTAACCATGAACCTTCGTTCTCAACGAACGTGACTAACAGACTCTGTTTACTGTCAAATACGACATTGTTAGACATAAATGTAAGAATTAATAGTTCCTTAATATCATGTTAGTGTTTGCCATGGTAATTAGATTTGTGTATTTACAAACATGTGTTGTCACAGAACAATAATTAGGACCGACATGTTTTTGTAAGAGCTTAATTAAATTTTACAGATACAAAAATTTACTTTCATTATCTAGGATGTTCAAAACATGTCTTACCTGGAACGTGTTATAAATAAGGCCTTATAGATATAATTGTTTCGGGATACATGCTTAATAAAAATAGTGAAGCTAGGTCGGGACTTTGTTCCTCTTGAAAGCGTGTGGGTGGAAAGGTAAAAAAGGTAAAAAGTTATTGCACCGTTCATTTGGGCTTAAAGACGTTTTCGATAGTTCGCTAGATTTTTCACATAGACATACAGGAAAAATTAAAACTGATCAATGAGTTTTCTTTAAACTTTGCATGATAGTAGCATATGATAACAGAAACATTTAAGCGCAAGAAATTAGGGGTCATTGATCTCGTTTTTGAGTTATCTGCCCATGAATTAGGATTTTTGCTTATTTTAGGTCATTTCAAGGGCAGATAATTCACAATAATGGAAAGCAAGGCATTATCTATTTTCATTTTTATGTAGCCGACTTTTTTTCATGCCATCGTGAAATATTTCATAACTTATTAAGGAGAGATTTTTTTTATTTCTTTACCTAAACCAATGCCAATTTTCTTAAAAAGAAAATTGGCCTAATTTTGAAGAATTTTCAGAATTTCAACTGAGAAAAGACTATATAAATATTTAATGGAATTGCATGAAATTTTGTTTTTAGTTCAAGAATAGAATGGAAAACATTAACCAAATAAAATTAAAACCATGGTATTTGAGATTTATGTATGAGTTATCTGCCCTTGAAATGACCTAAAATAAGCAAAAAATCAAATTCAAGGCAGATTACTCAAAAATGAGATCAGTGACCCCCAATTTTTTCACTTTGTTTCTGTTATCATATGCTACGATTATGCAAAGTTTGAAAAAAAATCATTGATCAGTTTTAATTTTTCCTTTAAGTCTATGTGAAAAATGTAGCGAACTATCGAAAGCGTCTTTTAATAATAAAAAGTGAAGGATCGGGGGGGGGGGGGTGGGGGGGATTTTTTCACCGTGGAGAATCAAACAGCAAAAAGTGTCAGACTGTCTTGCATGTGGACCTCATTCTAGGTAGCAAACTTTCCATCATGTGGCTATCAATTTACGTATTTACCTAAGAACTTTAAATAGACTACCACGGTATCAGGTATATAAATGTACAAACAGGAAATAAGGTGCATCAGCACAATCGCTTCGAACCTGGATATCCCGTGTTATAGACATAGATTAATCTACAACACCATATTGGGTTATGAAAAAATGGTTCAGTTCTTGATATTTTTTTTATAAAGTAGTTTATAGAATTATCAGTTTATAGAATTATCAATCAGACTTAATACATTACACTGACTCAAACCAGTTTTAGCGATTTTGACCCAAAGAAAAAAAGTAAGTTATTTTTTCCAGCTTTTCACTTTCTGGACATTGTCAAGCAAATGAATAACCCGCTGTTAAAAGATTGGATCGCGTTACCAGAAAACAACAATAAAAATAAAGACTTTAAGATATATAAGTACAGGTAGATAATATCGAATGTTCTTTAAGATGTCCCGTTACGTTCTCGATTTCAAAGTTTCTGTATCGATTGCGCATCATGATCGTACTTTATTATTATTTACCAGTAACAGAATATGATCCCATTGTTACGCGTTGTTGCTATACGTGTTGATGCCTCCTATTGAACAAGCTAGTCACATGTATCTGAGCCATTTGATGACAATATTAGATTTCTTGGAGACCCTAAGTGCAATCCATGGCGATGTAACAACTTGTCCACGCGTTGCTGAGTCTTAAATAGAAATTCCCACGAAAACGAGAGAATAATTCCGACTGGTTCCAGCATTTTTCTGAGAATTTCGAAGAGAAATATCGAAACATATACATTTGTACTTTCAATCGAAGTGGCTGAGTGGGCATATGATTTAAACACGACTGACACGGTTATTCTGATTAATCGGTTAGAATTTGGACTTATCCTGCGATAAATTCTACGAGTAGATAACACATTGTGGAATGGAACTTTCAGCGTTATGGTGATAGAAAGTTACTATAGATACATCACTTAGTCTTGTAAAGTTATTGATCACAGCCAGCCACTGTCAATAAGAATAGATTAACCATATTGTTGTCAAGTCAGCGAACACGGACGCACATATATGGACGGACTCTAATGGATTAGATGAAAAACTTGGAAATGAAACGTCAATAAAAAAGGTAGGTGTAATTAATGTGATGTAAAGTTGTACTTGTTATAGTAAAGGTATTGTCAGTTCTAACAGATTCATTCATTTACGACCGTGTCAGGAATACATGTAACCGTGGAAACGTGAACAATGTTGTTTATGTACATGTTTGTTATTGTATATATTTAGAAAGTGAAACTTGATGGATGCTGTGGTCAAGGCTTGGATTTCATTCATCAGAGTGGTGGGTTAATATATGTTTGCTATCGTAACTTGTAGATGTTGCATAATTATACGATCGTCGTGCATAAATTGTTATCGATATTAATAATTATAAAACATGTAAATGCAGCTTATCAGGAAAAAGGATATATCGTAAATTTTGCGGTCCGCCCGGCTAGCTCAGTGGTTGGAGTGTTGGTATTCTGATCAAGAGGTTGTGAGTTCGAACCCCGAGCGAGGCTCACATTGTCCTCCACCTCTGAATTATGTGGGGTAGCTTGGTAAAATTGCTTGCGGATAGAATGTGGTTTTAATTGGTTAAGGACTAAGTTCAGGGAAACTGGTTAGAATAACTACCTACCACGATATAACTGAAATAATGTTGAAAATGTCGTTAAATCCGATGAAATAGATGAATACTAGTCGTACATTACTCGGCAAGTTCGTGATCAGAAATGTTCCGCAAGAATTAAAAACTATTATCGTATTGACCGTTGATAATTGATTACGTATATTTGTTGTTTTGTAGTTTCAGAACCCAAAATCAAATCTTATCGAATACGTCAACACATAATAGTACAGGCGCTTTTTAGCTGCGTAACATTAAAAGTACTTTTTAAAGCCACTTTAGAATAATCAGCCGTGCATGCCAGTAATGAATCCAAAATTTTGACAAATATCTCACTTTGTCGACAAATTAAATCATATTTGGACAGTCATTTTCTGTTACGAAGTGCTTTATAAATTATTGAATATTGTCTGAAAGTTGTCCTAGTGTTACACAATATTGGTTATATAATCGTCTGCTTTTTACAGACAATTTAACCGAATGTTATTTTGACATTCTTGTTAAATATAGCTAGTACTATATTCTTAATGTTGATGTCCCGTGGCTCAAATTAAAGCAACAACCATGTTTTTGTATAGGTAAGGGTGCATATTTTGGTGTTCTTCGTATATATAGTGTTAGCGACTATAGCTTTTTTATTACGAAGAACACCAAAATATGCTTATCAACCGTATTGCAGATGCTACGCATGCGCAGTGTGTACAAAGTCGTTCATCGAAACTAAAACGTTAAAACGCCGTTTTTGTATTCCATTAAGATAAGAAAGCCATTTTAAAAAAAATCATTGTCGCTGATTGAATGAGAAAGTGGAGCGAGCACTAAGTATGTATCAAGTATTCATAATAATTTTATAGCGTTTGTAAGTTTTTGCACTTGTCAGAAACTATGACGTGATGGAAACGTAATTTGGATAGATTACTATTCACAATTAATCCTTAGTGAAATATAACTAGACATAATTTTAATATTATACACTTGTATTAAGTTGGTGTGTCAAAAAGAATCCAATTCAGTTATTGTAAATATACAGAAAACCCTCTTCGAAGGAACTTCTATTACAGCCGCCATTGATATATAAGAACAAAACGACCTCTGAATAAAGGCCACCTGACAATAAAGGCCATATTTTGTCTTCACAAGTTTGACTGTGAGTTGAACTCTACTCATTTCAAAAATCGTATAATTGTTGACTTGAAATTGTTCGGATCAGAGATCTATGAACCCTAAATGCAAAAACGTATAGCGTTTACATTGTATTTAAAAAAGTGATGTCGTAAATATCACAAGCGGTAATGGGACGAAACAATACAAATATAACCATAAGAAACACCCAAGAGTATTTTATCTAAGAAATAAGGGAAACAAGTAGAAGATAAGCGCTTAAGTTGAATTCGATTGTCTTAACATAAGGAAACATTATTCTCAGAGGAAATTCATGATTTCAAAGTACAATATATCACCATTAATTTGATTTTTGTCAGCTGAAGTAGATTCTCTACTCACTGTTTACTAATAGTTCTTTTTGTAGGTCATGAGGTAAAAGCAGGCAATATGTGCTTGACAGACAATTACATTATGACAATGACAGTCTCTGAAATTCATGGAGTATCAGATATCCATACGCCAAATCCTTACATCGCGTCAAGGTAATCTAGTGTCAATTTGTCATGTCATGCCTCGCTATTGTTTAATTATAACTACAGACCACGCTCGCGGAAACACACAAACATCACCGTTTGTCGCAGTTAGCTTAAGTTTCCAGATCAATGAAGAAAGGGATTGGTTTATCCTGATTTTGTCACCGACTATCGATTTAAGCCAAGTTCTACATGGTATCTGAACTCGCGGACAACCATTTCCTTATCTATGGTGAGCCCAGCGATAATCACGGCACAAGTGATAACTTATAAATGCAATACCAAGTACTGGTGACTTGTAATCATTCCATGATATCAGAAAGATGATTGTACTTAACATCATTGACGTCAATGAGCAGATTTAGTCAATAAATTCTCAACAAAAAACAGGTCATTATATAAAACGCTCGAATATTTGTCTTAGAATGTGTGATTAGCCATTTCTGTCACTCTTTAAGTAGAATTCAGAAAGACTTACGTTTTATGCTTTGAAGAGAGTGCGACATGATATCAGTTCCAGTGGTTTAATTCATGCGCTTCATTTTAGGTTGATGCAATGCAAGTCTACTCTAAGTTCAGTTTCCACGACTACTTTCAGTTCGTCTATTTCTTCTGCTATTACCGAGAAACCTCAATATGTGTGTGAAAACGTGGGTGTAGATAACAATTAATTGTGTTCGTTTTGTCAGAACACGTGACCGGAAATGTGGGCTAGAATTTTCCGTCTAAATACAAAACATGATGCTAGTGTTGTTTGTTTTGTGGCATCATTTGTACTGTGTCCGTAAATCGTGGTGCCTACGTAGGAAAACAAAGACATGTTTTTTTAATTAACTGCTGTCCGATCCAAACTGCAATACAGGGGCTTATTTTATATCGGGGAATTTAATGGGTAGCTTTATATTGTGGCGGAAAAAACTTAAATCCACAAATGATATTTTCTATCATTTTCACTGGTTAATGATATGAGAATATAAGTGACAGGATTATGTAAGAACGCAAAAAGAAAGTTAGCCATTTTTGTACGGTTAAATATATATCATTATGACACAGTGTTAAACGTCGCATCAGCAGATGTTTGCATCGGCTGTGTGACATGACGTCACATCGAATTCCAAAGTATTACGTTTTCTGCATTCGCCATGCAATAGTTACACTGATTCCCGTTCCACGTTGCAGAGCAAGTTTATATGTAAGTTCAGTTTCCATGAATACTTTCAGTACTATGATTTACTTTGAGACGTGTTTAGACACGTGAGTCGGGAGAAAGCAATCACAATGTTCCCTGACATTTAATGATAATTATAGGACTTATAGAACCATACCTTCATTGAATTAATTTTTCCTGTTATTTTGTGGGTATGTATATAATACTAACATATTGATTGTCTCATCATTTTTTTCTATAGTGTATCAACACATCGTGAACTTAAGCAATACGTAATAGATTCACTATGACGCAAACAAGTGTGCATAGCAACAAGGCCCGTGAGAAACAATTGCCCCCACTGTCCCCTCTGTTCGGTACGGCCCTGACAACATTATGGAATAGCGTTACAATGGTTTCTTCGAGTAGAAAGAACCACTTATTTCGACCTTTTTAGAATTTTTACTCATTCAAAATTTAGGAACACTCAGATTTTGATGAGATTCTTGACGTTCAGCCTTCTCTGTGAGTGACTAGAGAGTGAACCATCTTGTCGATGTTTACTTTAACAAAAGAACAGAAGTGCATGGTAAACAAAAAACTGCTTTGTTTTTGGTTGGACACGATTGTAACACACTGTTGTGAATCTAGAGGTCGTAGGTTTGGCGCTTTTGGGAAGACACACATTTCTTTTGGTAATTTGATTGAATATGATTCATAAATGATTGATCAACACCTCTTGTCAACAAATCAGGTTTAGAAGTGGTAATCAACTAGGCTTATTGTAACGGCTTGGATACTGGTCGCGGGCGGTCATATCATCTTATGAAAATTTGACAACAAATGTCGATTTTCTTCCGTATGAGAAGTTGCCGGCTCCTCTCTGGAAGGGTAAGTTAGTGCTGGTTAGACAACAGTCCAGGAAGGGTAAGTTAGTGCTGGTTAGACAACAGTCCAGGAAGGGTAAGTTAGTGCTGGTTAGACAACAGTCCAGGAAGGGTAAGTTAGTGCTGGTTAGACAACAGTCCAGGAAGGGTAAGTTAGTGCTGGTTAGACAACAGTCCAGGAAGGGTAAGTTAGTGCTGGTTAGACAACAGTCCAGGAAGGGTAAGTTAGTGCTGGTTAGACAACAGTCCAGGAAGGGTAAGTTAGTGCTGGTTAGACAACAGTCCAGGAAGGGTAAGTTAGTGCTGGTTAGACAACAGTCCAGGAAGGGTAAGTTAGTGCTGGTTAGACAACAGTCCAGGAAGGGTAAGTTAGTGCTGGTTAGACAACAGTCCAGGAAGGGTAAGTTAGTGCTGGTTAGACAACAGTCCAGGAAGGGTAAGTTAGTTCTGGTTAGACAACAGTCCAGGAAGGGTAAGTTAGTGCTGGTTAGACAACAGTCCAGGAAGGGTAAGTTAGTGCTGGTTAGACAACAGTCCAGGAAGGGTAAGTTAGTGCTGGTTAGACAACAGTCCAGGAAGGGTAAGTTAGTGCTGGTTAGACAACAGTCCAGGAAGGGTAAGTTAGTGCTGGTTAGACAACAGTCCAGGAAGGGTAAGTTAGTGCTGGTTAGACAACAGTCCAGGAAGGGTAAGTTAGTGCTGGTTAGACAACAGTCCAGGAAGGGTAAGTTAGTGCTGGTTAGACAACAGTCCAGGAAGGGTAAGTTAGTGCTGGTTAGACAACAGTCCAGGAAGGGTAAGTTAGTGCTGGTTAGACAACAGTCCAGGAAGGGTAAGTTAGTGCTGGTT